>BPLQ01001223.1:44335-60222 GCA_021605075.1 Caerostris darwini
AACAAAAGAATCGCTTCCTTTTTTATTTTTTCTCTTACTTTCCACACTGACCAGTTTTGTTATTGTCGTCGCTGAATAAGTAAACAAATAAAAAGGGCAACTCAAAAGATGAAGGTTTCAAGCTAAGGTTGCTACTGTTTTGAAAATGATCAGACCCGCTCGCCTTGCGCGCATTGCTCAGGGCTGTGGGGCGTGGTGCCACAACAATGGAAGAAATCGCTACGTTCTATTGTACGGTTCAAATTTGTTCGCCGCGCCCCTTTATGAGTAAGGAATCTAGCTCAATCAAGTTTCTTCCAGATCAAATCTACATCCATCGTATTAGAAGAAACATGAAACAATTCTTACTTGCTCTCAAAATACGTCTCTCCACTTTCTCTTGTTTGTAATTTGTTACATTGGGATGCTACGGTTTCTTTGACCAATCCAGAGGTTTTCGTTCTGATAAGTAATTTTGATTATATTTCTGCTTTGCGGCTGTGTGTATTTATTTATTTTTGAGATTTAATGAGATATTAGAAATATAATGAATTAATTTTAAAGTCAAAAGCAACAACGTTCACAACACTTTTTTTTAAAAACACATTTTTAAATTGGTTTGTCGCTCTATGGTCATCTAGTGCACACGAGGGCTACATACACAGGAACCTACAGTTTAAAGTGGATTCCAAACCACTCAAAAACATCCATGCGACCACCAGAATTCGAACTTGAACTCTCTGGTATCAAAGGCCAAAGCGCTAGCCACTACACATTTTCAAAAGCCAAAATTAATCCACATACTAAAATGTTGAATAGGTTGTTAGAATTATTGAAGAAAGAAAAAGACAATTTCAACGCTATCATAGTAAGCGTATTGCTCATTTATGAACTTTTTTTTTTAGACAAACCTTTTCTTAAAGATATCTTATTTCATCAGAATTCAATATTGTTTTTGGTCTGGAAATTTAATTCGAATCAAAACTCGTATCTTTGATATGTTAGTCATAAAATAAATAGAACTTGTGCATGTATTTCTGAATGTGACACAACTTATATAAAAAGGTTTAACTATCTTTTTTGTAAGATAACATTAAAATATAGCTTGAGAGGAAATTATAAAAATAATGGGCTCTTTTAATCATATTTTTAATACTGCGTAGTATGAAATATTTTAATATCAAAAACGCGGTCGCTGTTTTCAAATCTGCTTTTAATGAGGTGAATAATATCACTAATGGGGGAAATACATTTGAATAAAAACTGTCAACCACTCCAGCCTTCACTAAGCATAACAAAGGTAAAACGAACAAACAATAGGAAAAACACAAGCTCAAATGAAGGTGACATATTTGTACAGTCACAAATATTCGCAAAAATATAATCGTGATCAACATTCAAGAGATGGATGATTACAGGTGCTTATAATGCATCTCTTTATCAGGCACAAGAATGATACGCACACATCTTGTTTATGATACTTGTCAAAATGAGACGATGACAAAAGATAGCCAGGGGAAAAAAAAAATATCACAATTTCTTTATTGGACATTTCCAAGTCCATTTTTATTTGTATACATTTTCTTTCGACTTATCAACAACAAAGTAATGAAAATTCCAGCACAGAAAAATAGAAAATGTACAAGCCAGAATTGTGGTTGCGAGCTATAGTAAACGATTACCATTGAATAGCAAGAAAAGTTTATATTAAGACTTAAATGAATTCATATCTTTTTTTTAGGGAATTTGAAATTAAAAAAAGTACTCAGTGAACTAATTATAAACTAGATCAAGAGTTTTTGAAAGTATCATTAAGATTTTTCAGATATTAGTTTACTTCTGATGGATTATTGATACTTTTTTAAGTTCAACTTTTACACGATTTAAATAATTACTATTGAATAACGAAAAAAAGTTTATATCAGACTTAAATAAATTCATATCTTTTTTTTCGTTTTTGAAATTTAAAAAAAAATAATTCTCAAGTAGTTAGTGAATTATTTCTAAACTAAATCAAGTGTTTTTGAAAATATCATTACAGATTTTTCAAACATTTGTTTACTTCTGATGGATTATTCATACTATTTTAGGTCCAACTTTACAATGATTTAATTAAGAATAGATGAAATTTCTTTTCTGTCGTCTAAGTCAAAAATTGCATTAAAAGATAAATAAGTTTGGATTTCCAGCTACTGACTTCAGCTAGATTCGTTCCTTAGATCATCTTTAACTCACAATGCACATCAAT
This sequence comes from Caerostris darwini, assembly GCA_021605075.1. Lineage (NCBI taxonomy): Eukaryota > Metazoa > Arthropoda > Arachnida > Araneae > Araneidae > Caerostris > Caerostris darwini. The sequence goes on from BPLQ01001223.1 coordinate 46,563, forward strand.
TTAAATTCCCAGGCATGATGACCGACTTTCAAAATCCCATTGTAAGAAGACTCCTAAGCCCAGACCAATAGACCCAGTTGCACCACTGATACTATACGAAAACAATTATTAATCAGTTTTCACCCAACGGACGTCCTTGGAAGGTGAATCCCCTATACACTACTCTTCGTCATTCAACACGGACCAAAAGCACTGGATACGGTCTAGCCAATGTCCACACGCATGACTGCCTATCGAGGTTAAAAACAAAAAGGAGGGGAAATGGCATTTCACAGGAAAAAAAAAAAAAAAGATTCCAGACAATGTAACTTTCGCCGTATTGGATATAAAAACGTTAACGTTTCCACCGAAATCTGTAGTACTCCGACGCGGAGCCAGGAAAAAGGTGGAAGTGGTCGGCACAGAACTGGCGAAGCTATGAAGTCGTTCATTATTCCATATGGGTAAAAGCCTTCAACATTTAAAAAGCATTAGGCGTGAAACAATGGCATGGAATCGCCCGAAGTGACATGTTTCATTGATCTGAGATATTTAAATGGTAACCTGACGCAAGGTGATATTGTCAAGGAGGAATGAACGACAGCAATCAGCCGTAGGTTTTAAAATTAAACTGCTATAAATAGGATAACGTCATTAAATACCTGGTATTTTAATAGTAGATACACGATGCATTTTAACAATAAATGGCTATCACATATTTCAGTATTGAAATTTATATACATAGATTTTTAAGACAACTACTTTTATCTTTTTAGCTATTATACATAAAGATACTTGAATTAAAGTGTCATTGTTTAGAAAATTATGTCATTAACAGAAAAAGAATTGATCAACAATTGAGGATTTAATTTTGTAAAACACTTAATGAAAATTAAGTTACATCCATATATTGATGTATTATCATGTACTCTAAAAGTTGAAAATCATTGAGAATCAAAACGTTCGAATAAAATTTTACAGATATAAATACATGTTTATCATGATAAATACATTTGCAAAAGTTTGTATATTATATATATATAAGAACTTATATAAACTTTAAATAAAAACAGTTATCTCAATCTGTGGCAGAAAAACTCACCAGCAATTGTAAACCATCTACCCAATAGCTTCTATTATCTAATTTTGGAGAACATTGACTTCCAAGAGAAGAAAAAAAAATCGATGTAAACAAGCTGAAGTATTATGCTGATTAAAGAATGGAAATCGGCATAGGGGATGGTAATAAGGATACAACTGCACCGCTGAAACTTTTGCGATTACAAGATACCTCTATGAAAAAAATGCCATTCATCAAATGATAATCAAGGTACAAAATAAAATATGATTTATTTCATTTTATTTTATTTGTTGGATCTTTCAATGCATCTTACAACACACCTTATATCTATTTATTCTAACTAGCATTCTGAAATTGCATGTAAACAAAAGCAGGAAATTTTTCTTTTTATTAATTGCCTGTGATAAATAATGAAAAATGGAATTATCAAATTATTCAAAAATGACAAGTGGTCAATTTATTTCTGGGAAGCTTAAGATAACAATATGGTGAATATCTAACCAATCACATTGCCTTTAAATTTAAGGCAAGGGTAAATAAAATATTTGCATCTAAATTTGAAATTATTGGTGCGATAATTTTTTCCCTCATAAAATCTTAGATTTTCTTTAACTAATTAGTGGGAAAAAATCCATATAAATAATAATAATTATAATAAAACAATGCAATCATACAGAGTTAAATTTCTATTCATTTGTGAATTATTTGCCGATACTTGAGGACACATTTCATGCTCCAATTTTAAAGAATCACCTACAACGTCTTTGTTATTAAAATTTTCGCAATTGCCCTAAATATATCCGAGGAATAATTTTACAATTCATAATTCAAATTCAATTATTAAATTTTGCCAGTTATATGCTATTAAACGGAATTTGCTGACGCAGAAAGATTTTTATACGAACTCCAATATAAGATTAAAGAATTCGCGAAAATAAAATAGTAATCCTTCATCGGAAGCTAATTAGTTTCGCTAACCTAACTTTTTAAGCTTAATATTAACGTTAAAAAAAAGAACCTTTCGTAACCTGCTTGTTGAATAACAGCACAGTGATACGGTTTGAGCTCCTATGACTTCATTCGCTTGGATTTGTCATTGTTACACCAATCGATTTCAATGTGGAACGGATATAAGATACGGCGTTTCAGTTAGCAAATCAACCCTGAAGAGCGCAGAACGCAATCCAATAACTATTGGAAAAAAATCCTTCTAGCAGGTTTTCAACATTCATTTTATACCTGAAAGATAACTGTCATACACCTAACATCATATAGATAAAACAATTGCTTTAATTAGAAAAATAACAGGAACTTTTAAAAAAGAAAAACTACTTGATGAAAACACTTAACAGCAATATTAGAGAGTTTTTGCATACCATATTTTTATAATACAGTATTTTTTTCCTCCCTAGCGCGTATGCTCATAGGAATGCGTATGCCTCCCGTGCGCGTATGCTTATTATTACAGATACGTATGCGCAATTTCCTATGAGCATGCGCGCTAGGGTGAAAAAAATACCGTATTATAAAAATACGGTATGCAAAAACTCTCTAGTATATAAAAGTATCCGGAATTTATAATTTAAAACTGCATTTAGTTTATATCACGTGAAATTTCAGCGTGAGCTATCACTCGGTGCATTGACAGCAACCATTTTTGTAACCAAACAAAATTTCGTGTACCGAATCGATAAAAATATTGCGGAAGAACTACAGTGAATCATGCATGTCGAAAACACAAGCATATGAATGGTATGAAGCTTTAAAAGAAGGCCGAGAAGTGGTAGTTGATTTGCCTCGTTCTGGTCGACCTTCAACTTCTATGACCGACGAAAACGACAAAATCGATACATTTGTGGTCGCAAAATTTTCACAATTTTTCTGTAAAATTTGTCAAACCACCAATCTTCAGATTATCAGTATTTTGCATTAGAAATTTCCTATTGATTCCTTTGTACTTTTCATTTTTTTCCACTAATAATATTTTACCCTCTTTATGTCGAAGTAGTCGAAATTTCGAAAAAATTCTCATGAATTATTTAATCAAAGTGTTTGTTAAAAATAAACTTCAATAACGAAAAATAAAGCGAGTTATAAATTTAAAATGATGGGTATATTCATAAATACTTTAATTCCATGAAAGAAAATTAAAATTTATTGAACTTCTGTAGCTAGATCAGCTAATCAACCGTGTGCCGGTCAGTAAAATAATAGGTTCTTTCTTCAAGGAAATTAGCTTAATCTCGAGTATTTTCCTTCCTCAATAAATAACTCTTACATAATGTAATTGAAATTCTGCGGGGTCAGTGAGGTAGGGCGCCTTTTTTACAGCTTTAAATAGCGGAAATGTATTTTGTTTGAATTAGTGAATTTGACAATCTGGACTACTATTTTACAAATTACTGCCAATCGGAGAAGGTAGATCAGTAGTTTTCTAGCAAGCTAAAACTGCTATCCGATTTTTGTAATCCGGGGTCATCCGTCACAAAGCTAATAATAGAAGCAGTCTACCCAGCTGTTTCCTCAAATTATCACAATTTAAATAGATTCAGAGAGAGGGCTATTCTTGCAGCTAAAAATGAAGACGTCTAGGAAATACTGAAACAAATAAATGTCATGTTACTAGATTTGCATTCAGACATAATTACTAAAAGCAAATCTTCCGATACTGTAGTAGATGTCGATGAATTTGTCAATTACTTAAACTCACTTGATCCAGATGGACTGCTATCACAACATCTCTTATTTAAATTGGGATCATCAACAATTTTACTACGAAACCATTGCAAAGTCTTACAAAATGGATTTCTGATGAAATCTTACAAAGACACTAGGTAATGTGACTGAAGCGACTACTTTAACAGGAAAGATGATTCCGGATATCACTCATTCCAACAGATCTCCCCTTTTAATTTTAAAAAATTGCAACTTCCAGTGATTAAGTCACAAGCTTTTAGAAAGTAGCTACTTAATTCGAGTGATTTACGAAGAAACAATCAATAGTTTCAACTTTCCTGGTACTGCCTTTCGTAATTTTTTTTTTAATCATTTAAAAACAAGGAAATCGATATGGCATTTTTAAAATTAGCAGAAAAAACATACCAATTTGTAATCATTTCACAAAAAACGTATAAATTAATATTAAATTTCTTTATTTTAATTAACCACACAATTTTACCAGCAATCAATCTGATTTAAACCATTAACAATCAAATACGTTGACAATACCTTAAAATAAGTTGATACTCTTAAGAAAAATCCTAAACTTGTAAAAATATTTAAAATGTCAACGCAAAATAAAAACAAAGACTATTCAGTTATATTAAGATAAACGAATTATATTGGATAATAAATCTAATTCTTCTAACAGTACCGCTTTTATTTTTGCTAATTTAAATACTTACTTTTTAATCAGTAGAAATTTTTATATATTTAAAAAGCTGCAGTAAAGCATACATTTTCAGAAAAAAACTTAGTATTTCTGAATTACTCATTTCGTTGTCTTCTGAATTAGAATTAATCGAATAAGAATCGCCATTATTTCACATGCTAATTATCACATGCTTCCTTTTTATTCATTACTAACAAAGGAACTAATACGTAAAATGTGTCACAAGTCAAGGTACTCATCACAACCCTCACTTTTCTTACTGGTAGGGGGGTTACATTAATCCTAGATACGGGTGTACTCATCACTTGTTAAAGGATTAAAAAGCAAAAAGAACAATAAATTAATCAGGTAGTTGAGAAAACGAAGCCCAAATACAATGAACAAATAATGACGATTTTAAATATTGGAAATGAATATTTAACAAATGCAAGGGAACATAAATTGCACAATATTAATCACACATTCGAAATGTTTTATTTTGCTTTCATAATACATACTATTCATCATTGAAGATTTCATTAAAACCCGAATAACGAAATGAAAACAAATATATATATATATAACAATTTTACGCAATTAATCTCCAAGGATTTGTCATTCAGAGTGATGCAAGAGGATAATACAAAATTGGTTCCGATTTTTATTTAACTTCAGTCGCAATTTAAAAGTAATAATCATTTTTAATAGACAAGCAGACTTAAGCCATCCAATTATATTTTTTGATTATTCTGCATAAATTCAAGTAAAAAATTCAAAAAAATATCTTATAAGAAAATATTTAAATTTCATTAATTAATTTTCATTCAATGCTCAATGAGAATAACAAATATAGTATTTTTTTTTTTTTTTTAATTTCTCAAGACATAAATTAAGCTCAATAAAATGGAATTCACCAAAGGACATTTCAATATAATTTGTTTACATTCAAGGAAATATACAAACAATTTTTATTTTGGATAAAGGGCATTTTTAATAGCATTTAACATAATAGAAGGGCACTCACTAAATTATAATTATGATTAAAAAATGATACTCATACATGCTTGAAAATTTTAAAACTGCAATTTACGAATGGCTTATAAAATAATTAAATCTTTTAAGAATGATAAGTCAAGTGAAACTAAAATTTCCATAAGTCAACTATATTGGATTCAAATATGTATAACAGAAGTCACATTGCCCAATTTAATTAAACAGAAAATAATTTCAACGTTATCTTTTCAGTAAACCCTTATCACTATAATTTTATCCTTCTACAATAGTTATGACATCGACAACTTGTCTCTAATTGTACCGAATTTAAACTTAAAATCTTTTAATTTTAATTTTGTATCTTACTTTTATTTATTTTTAATATTTTTTTAGAGTACCATTCATTTAATTTTTGAAACTTTATCTTTTATCCAATACTGACATTTAAGCAGCCAATTAAAATTGTAAATTTATATATGAATTAAGATGAGGAGGTAAAGGAGTCTATCCCCATTGGTACTCCACAAACGGTACGCCGCCAGTTGCCAACATAATCTTAAATAAGCAAATATATATTTGATCAAGGGCTAAGCATGTCACTATGTGATTTCTTTCGATTCTCGTTGTTGTTTTCATGTTCTTTGTGTCCTTTTTCTTTTTTTATTTTATTACTTATTGTAGCCTGCCATTGGAAAAAAAAAAAAAAATTGATCAATAAGAAACAAATTTTTATAGCAAATCTGCTGTGTTGAGTGAATCATTATCTAACAAATTCATCATAGCACATTAATTACTGTTTATTAATAACAGGCTAAAGTATCGTTCACATTTCTTTTTTTTTACCTAACATTTTTAAAAATAGGGTGACAAAAAAAATTATTAACAAGTAATATAAAAAAAATTTTTTTTAAAGTCAATTCCTACTTTTTTTTCACTCTATTGCAGAAAGCCCTTTATAAATAATTTTCATTCATTTTTTTAAGTTTATCTGGCGCCATCTATTGGTAGATATATGCAATTTAAATCTAAAAAAAAAAATAAAATTAATCAATCGAATTTAATTAATGAATTAATATTTTAAAAAACTGTATCAACGTCAAGTGTCATCCACTACAAGTTCAAAAAAAAAAAAATGTATTTGAACTCGCGTGGATGAATAAAAAGTGTTTTATGAACGATTGAAAATTTCAACAAGATATATATAGGGAGAGTGTGAGCTAATAGAGAAATTGAAAAATAGGATGACACTAAAAATTATCAAAAAAAGAAAGGCCCTGAACTTTCATTATAGCTCCAGCTATAAACAGAGATTTATTTTTTGCCCGAGACAAATTAAAGAATGTGTGTAACTTAAGATATCTTTAACTCGCGCGACTATTGAAACGCCAAGTGGAATGCCACCAGGATACAGAGACCTGTTAATCGACCCCAACTTCCAATTCAATGGAACTATTCAGGTCAAACAAGGAACCCAACAAAAAAGAAAAATCTTAACCAAAAACTTTCTCTGATTTCTAGGTCGCGGCTACGGAACGGGACTTTCAATCTAGTATCATAGAAGTTCTCGCTACCGAAAGGCAATGTTTTAGTATGCAAGAATAAAATGTTCCGACAGATAGTTGCAGTTTAGTGAGTGAGCGAGTAACATTTTTTTCCACACAGGAATCTTAATCCCATACAACTACCAAGAATCAGCTACCTTTATTCGCCGCGCTCCATTTCCGCATTACACAGTTTTAACATTAAGTGTTTCACGCCGTCTACCTCTTCCCCTCTCCTTCACCCACCCCTCCAGAGCAGCAGACGATGAATTTTTCCACCTTCCCTCCAACCTCAGGATTTTTAAAAGCGCCGCGGCCTACTCTCAATAAGCACTGAGAATAAACAGGAACTAGACAAGGAAGAAACCGTTTGTAATTGGATTGGATGGAAAACACAAATGGCTGCTTGGGATTTTGACGAAATCGATGGGTTTTCCTATTACTAAATGGAGAGATTTTTTTTATCGCTGTTTAAAGCTCCTCTCAACTTTCCAGCATTACCAAACATTGCAAGAGATCAATAAGTTGTGTAGCATAATAAAAGTAATAGTAAAATACTTAAACGAACATTAGGGAACCTAAGAGAATTTCTAGTAATTTAATTTTAGATTTTATAATACAATAAGGAAAGTGTGGAGGGTTTATTAATAGAATGAAATTCTCCCATGGATGGTTTTAGCAATTCCAATGATTCATATTTCATAATACTACTGCGTTCGAAAAGTAAGACCAATTTTTTATTTAAAATTCCCAGGGCTTATGGAATTTCAATTTTTTTCCCCCTGTTTTTTTAGGTTGCTGGCACTGTACTCGACATATGTGTAAAATTTGACGTCAAAATATTCATTAGCCTTTGAGTTACACTTGATTTTATGAGACGCTAAAACTGATTCTGGCGTTTTTTGAAGTGTCTGAATGAATTGAGCAAAGAACTTGCATTCAATTTTGTTTGTGGAAACGTATAGAATGTTGCAGAATGCATTCGGTGAGCATTCCTATATCGGAAAGAAATGTTTAGAGGTGGTAAAAACAGTTCAAAGAAGGCAGAGAATGCTGCATTGAAGACGAACAGCCCTCTGGTCGACCACCAACCTCAACCGACGAAGCTCACGTCCAAAAAATTACAGATTTGGTGCTTGCACACCGTTGATTTACAATTAGAGACTTCGTTGATGATGTTGGAATTTCAAAAAGATCGGTTAATTCCATTTTGATCCTCAAACGCGTCAAATCTCGATTGGTACCGAAAACACTGAATGCGCCAGCTCACACGTTGATTCTTCGTATTCACACAGTGCGACTTCTGGCTATTCCCTAAACTTAAAAGACCACTCCGAGAACACCGTTTTGAGTCGATTGAAGAAATTCAACGTCAATCGCCGCGCGCTTTGAAGGCCATCCTTGCCGATGACTTTTTTGCGTGCATTGAGAATTGGAAATAAAGTTGGCATAAATGCATTGTGTTCGGAGGGGATTACTTTGAAGGCGATGAAATAAATTTGGAAGAATAAATAAACAGTTTTTGAAAAAAAACTTATTTTTTGGGCACAGTAGTATTACGGAACCAAGAGAATTTTTAGTAATTTAATTTTGTATTTTATTATAAATACAATAAGAAAAAGGTGAAGTGTTATAGAATAAATTCTTCCATTGATGGTTTTTATCAATTCCAATGATTCATACTTCATAATATATTATAACCTACTTTTAAAAAGTGGCATTTATGATTGACATTAGTATTTGCTACTGCCAAAAAAGTCAAGGGATATTTAACTAATATCTCGAGACATTCCTCAACACAATAAAATGCAGCAACTTGATTCTATCAGTTGATGGAAGTTCCTTGAGGAGATGTCTGGATATGCAATCTCGATGCGATGATAGCCATCCCCAATTGTATTATCCTTCTGTAAGATTTCACGCAAGAATGGATCTTTCGATTTTATCCCGATTATGATGCATGGTGTTTAGGTTTTCATAATCCAGATCAGTGGTTCTTAAATTTTTTTACGTTCGCGACCCCCTTTCAAATTAAAAAATTTCCAACGACCCACACCATCGATGTGCAAAAAACATGTATACAATTGTAATAAAAGTGATATTATTATTATGCTGTAAATATTAACAACAAATTTAAAATGTGGTATTTTTTCAAATTTTTTCACGATTCCCACTTTAGGAACCACTGATCTAGATGGTTACATAAGTTCTTGGCATTGTTTATTAAGCTCTTCATGGCCTCTTAAGGCTCCTGTCATACGCAAATTCTATTTTCTCTCATACCAACTGGAATAATGACTCACAATGATATTGAACCAAAATGTTTTCCTGATCAATGAGTTCAAGACATGCGTAAATTTTAATTCAGCTCTTTGCTACTAAGCCGCACACACACCAAGGGTTTGAGCGATGAGGTGTAAAGGGTCGGCCAATCAAAGCGTCACGTTCCAGGCGTATGATTGGTTGACGCTTCACGCCTCGCAACTTAACGCCTTGGTGTGAATGCGACTTTCGTTTTCACTCTAGTAAGTCTTTCCTTTAAAGTGAATATCATGCCATGTGTTGTTTTTCTATATCCACAAATTTGCTCAGATATCGCTGGTTATAGTCATTAAACAGATGTGATCAAAGAAGATAATGCCCGCACCGAGCTGTTCTCGGCACACAGGATACTTTCACATAGGAAGATCGAGGCATGTAAAACGGTACAACAAATTAAAAAAAAATAAAAAAGGCGTCTAATTTCAAATATTATTATGCATTGAAATTCTAATAATTACCATGTAATCATAATCACGTTAAAAAACATTTGACAAGGATCACAAGAGACGCACTGATAACGTACTGCATTATCTACATAACTATTTTGCTAGCGCGATTTGTGTATTTGAATAGAGCTATTGCGTAATTTCGATGTATACAATGTATAATTTTAATCATAACGAAGTTTTTCGAACGACACTGGATATTTAATTTTTAGCTCAAAAAAGTAATATAATTATAAAATTCGCATAAGGAACGTGGTTAATTTTTTAGAATATCGGAAGAAAATTATAACTGTTCCGGGAAAATCAACTAATCAGATTATTATAGTTAATTATTTCGGGTTGATTTAAAAATAGTCAGAAAATTTGTCATTTGGATTCAATGTCGTTAGTGATCGAAATTCACAGAACGAGTCGTTCAGCTTCATTATTCGGGAATAGATGGAATTTTGTAGATCGATAATTTATGTATGTAATTTATAATATTTTTATGCAATTCTCGAACAGGTAATTGAGGCGACTTCTTTTGATTTTCCCAAACTATGAATACCCATGTATTTAAGACTGAAAAACTCAATAATAACGAATAACTCAACAGGAAGTTTCTCAGACGTTGATAAGATAGTGTTTTAATTACAGTCCAGTCACTGGATTAAGTTAATTTCGTTATCGGACAAGAAATTTTTAAAAAAAAAGCGCATACCCTCTTCAGCATAACTCTTCCTAGCAATATCCTTAAATATGCAGGCAAATATTATAAGCATAATTTATTAAATACTATTGCGAATTACTTCAAACCATTTAATCACAAATTTTAGGGTTAGTATATTGATAGTATTATATTTTATCCTTTTAAACACTAGATTAGAGGTGTTAAATTTTTAGTATTTTTGAACTGCATATATAGAAATAAAAAGGCCTTAGCTGCATCTGAAAGAAGACTAAATAAAGTTAGAAGCATAAAAACACTAATTGCAACGATAGCTATTAAACAAGAATAACTAAAGGAAAATTTATTATGTTATGGCAAGATTTTTTTTAGATCTTTTAAATACACTATCCTATATAATCACTAAAATAAATATCTTTTTAAAAAACAGAAATAAGAAATGTATAAAGGTATTTTTATTTAAATTAATATCATTAAGAACTTGATTATTTTTTAGCGTTATTTTAAAATAAACTTCTCTACGTTTTGATATTATGGTTATCATTTTATGTTGGACCGCGTTCATTGCAGTGTTGGGTCAGACAGCCTTAAACTAGACCTAGATTTATTTAATTTATATACTGATAGATTTGCCTAGATCTTGCTGTCAGCACTCTCCGTAGTGCTAGCAGCAATACTTATCTTTGTCTTAACGTGTGTCTTTCTCGCAGCCACCACATCTGCACGTTAAAGAAATACTGTTTTGTGATGAAAATTATTCAGACATTTTACGCAATGTCCTCGACCGCATTGTCAAGATGCCAGTTCAAAAAGAAGTCTCGCATAATGTGGGGTGCTGATAGATGGATTTTTTAAAACAAGATTAAATAAAAAGGGTTTTTTTTTTTTTTTTTTTTTTTTCCGGTCAGCATACACTAAAATATTTTCCCAAAAAAAGTCTAACATGCTAAAAGTTGAAACTCATAAAATGAAATTTTTATTTCTTGAGAAATCCTTGTCCTTAAATATTGGACCGAAAAAAAAATTAAAAACAAAAAATTATTTTGTAAATCTTGTTTTTACAGACAACAAGAAGAATTATATTGTAAAATATTACGGTAATCTAAAGTTATGGAAAAAAGTTTGCTAGCATGGAATAAAATATATATAAAAAAAAAATAATAATAATGCATTATTAACAAGGAACAAGTTCGAAAAAAATATTTTGAATTGTCATTAAAAGTAAATATTTTGGAATCTTCGAACAAATGCAGAATTGATTAAAAAGCATGATGTTAATGATTTTTTTCAGTATGATGTTTAAAAAAAAAAAAAATCATTTAAATGGGATGTTTAGAACTATTTCAAAAATAAAATCTAGAATGGAAAACAGTACAGTAATGGACGAACATTGGATAACTCACTAATTTGTCATTCATCAATACACAAACGAATACGTTTTCTTGATAAAACAAATTACTTTAAAACAATTCTTTTTCATGTAATAAATAATAAGGAAGCATTTCTGGTCCCTTATAATTCTGGTACGTGTTCCAAATTTTACAACTGAAAAACTACAAATTCATAAATTCGTCGAAATTGGCAAATTAAATAATTATTTTTAATATATTCAGTTGGGGAAAAAATTAGTGCTATGAAATCAGTCAAATGAAATTTATCTGTGCAACTCATCGACATTAAAAGGATTTTTGATATTTTTCAATTGAAATAGTTCAGAATTTTTGCTGTCGTGACCATAACTTGATTTCTTTTTTAACAATTCTGCATATGTGCAACGGTTAATACGACTTATACTTATTACTTTTTCAGATTAATTTTACTTAGAAATTCTTTAAACTGCATATTTTCTCAACAAATCAACTGATGAATCAATACTGATATTTTTAAACTATAGTTCTGGATACCAGAGTGATTCATTCTGGATATATCTTTTGTAGCTTATTTCAAACTACACCAGTTTTATTATCATGAATCATGAGTATAAATGCAATTTGATAATATAGTTATTATAATGAAAGAATTATCAATTTCATATCGTGACATTTATCATAAAGAATCTTTAGAAGAAGTTTGTCCGACTCGTGGATACGTGCGTCGCTGGTGAGCAATTAGAGCTGAGGCTCAGTCCGCTGGCGGCTTTTTTGTAGACACTGTTTCAAAAAATGAAGAGATTCGAGGGCATTTGTAATATTCAGCATCTTGCCTCAAGTCAGACTACCTGGTGGAAGTTTTCTGGATTTTTTTTCCATAGGATACGCAAATACGGGTTAGTTCCCCTTTAAAGCCCTCCCGGAAGGCACTGCCCTCCTTCTTCTGCGACACGGAGCCAGACTTCTACCTAGGGGTGCTCCATCACAACAGAAAATGCCCCTCATTTCCCTCCATCCATGAATAGACTACTCATGGGATGCCCCCTCCGCACTGCAGGACAATGAGGGTTAGACACAGAAGTCTCAACTATAAATAAAACTAAGTATAAAACAGAAAAATGAGAATAGTTTTTTGTAAAGATTACAAAAATTTCGTACAAATTGGCCAGGTATGTTTAGTTTTTAAATATAATAACAAGCATTATATTCAACTATCTTAAAATTCCATCGTCAATATTATAGATTAACTCATTATACATTAAAAGTCGGATTTATTGTACAGATTTTTCACCAGCAGCATGAAGAAAGAGGGAAGAAAATCAGTATAAAATGAATAAAATAAACCATTCCATCCGTCATTGTTTACAGATCGAGAAGGATCGCTATCTTACGACCAGTTTCCAAGGCTGTTTCGCGATCTCCGAGTTGTTTCCCGTTCACCTTCGGAAGAACACCAGCTTCTCACACGCATCGGAATTGCAGAAAATATACGCATTTTTTAATTTTGAAAAAAAAGGAGGAGAATTGAGATGGTGGTTATATGAGCAGGCTTCGAGAAAATATTTTTATTGATATTATTCAGCAATTCTTAATATCTAATTCAAAAACAAGCTTTGAAACGTATGCCAACTGTTTGTTTTGGCGTTTGGATTCAGTTCTGCAATAGAAATTTGACAGGCACTAACTCATTTTAGATACAAAAAATAATAAGGCGTAAACATTATTTCAAATATATCTCAATGCAAAGTAATGATAACTATAATAATACAAATGTACGGTTGGTTTACATAATAAAAATTTGTTTTTACCAAAATATCAACAACTTTTATTAGGCTAATTATATGAGTTCTAATTTAGATAATTTAAATGTATCTTTAAAATATATTTTAAC
>BPLQ01001225.1:0-46376 GCA_021605075.1 Caerostris darwini
TCCAGCTGCGAGAGGGGAAAGACGTACTTCTTACTGCTCCGTGTGACGAGGATTGGTAGAAAAAGCGACCGTCCCTATCCCTTCAACGTTTCCGCGATCCTTTCGACCAGCGGCGTCGAAATTCTTTGTGTTCCCTACTTTCAAAGTGTGTTATTTTCTCTTTTATTGGCGTGGTGTACCCGCCAGGATTATTTTTAGAGAAATAGTGTTGTGTTTCTTCATTTTGTGTCTCCATTTGTGCTTATTTACAACGATTTTCAATCATCTTTAGTGCATTCGTATTTTTCAACATGAGTGGCTAATAACCACGTAAGCCGCCCTGGTGAGTCCCTCCACACTTGTATTTTATGAATCTATGTGCATTTATGATTTTGTATATATATTTTTTATTTGTGTACTATTATTACTTTTTATTTTAGGACGATTCTTAAAATTGTCATGATTTTCGCTCGGTTCTGTTTACTTTTTAGTGTTTTTTATTATATATTTTGTGTAAATATGTTTATTTTATAATTCGCCGTCGTTTTTTCTTTTACATTCATCGTTCCTTTCTTTTTTCCGAGCGATTATTTTATGTTTTTTAATTGTTTTAAGTGTGTACTCTTGGGAGTTTAATTTACTTTTTATGTACTGTACACTCTCTGGTTAATTGTATCTTTTCATGACTTACTTTTTATGAATCCTCATTTAATTGTGCATATTTTTATATACTTTATTTCTATATGGCATTATTATTTGTATTTTTATGGCGTTTCTAAGATACGCCACACTTAGTTTGCATTTTTTTTACTTTTTTGGAAGTTCGTTTATGGAACTTTTTCTTTATATTTTGCCTAAATTTGTTTTTATTATTAATTGCCGATTCTCATTTTATTGTAATATACTTTCTTTTTATTTTTCCGATCATTTTTTTCTGTTTTTTATTCGTTTTTACTTTTGGGAGTTTTCTTTTATTTTCTCACTTCAATCTCTTTCTCCGCACTCTCCAGTTTATCACTTCGACTATTATTTTATATTTTCTGAAATTAGATTTTCTTTTCTTTAATTTGGCATATTATTCTTGTTCCTGTGTTTATTTTTTCTATTTTTTATTTAGGTTTTGGTTTTTCATGTCTTTGAGGATTGAGATGGTGGATTCTTTCTACCTTTCCCTTTCCTCATTCATATCTTCCTTATTTTTGCAGCTATGTCATCATTTTTATAAAGAATCGCTTGGGGATTTATTCGGTACCTTGCTTTTTATTGTACTCAAATGTGGTGATTTTCTATGAATTTTTAAACTTTTTCGTTTTTGCCGACGAAGGGGGAAAAGTGAGGGTTTTTCCTTCAGCCATATTTTCTTTAATTATTTTTATTTTTCGCTGATTCTTTTATATGTTTTTCTCCATAGTTTTATCTCTCTTTTGATGCATCCATTTCTTTTCTGTGACTTTTAGTTACGAATTGATGGCATTTTGAAAATTTGGTTTTCCGGCAACCCGCGAGTCTCGCGCTGCCGGTCCTCATTCATCGATTTTTATTTCTCACCGGTATTCTGTGCTTCAAATTTTGAAAGACTTAGTGTGTGACAATTCTTCTTCAAACCTTACTAACATGGCAAATGAATCGACTCTAGATGTTTCGACCATTCAGGGAAACGAAACCCCAATTGACAATGAACAAACATCTGAAAGCAACATTAATGCCATAACATTCTATAACTGTATTGTGAACTTAACAGACTCTCGAGATCTCAAGAAAGAGATTAAATTAGCATTCCGAGAGAATGCTGCAAATCTCCTTAAAATAATCTCCGCCCAAAGCAACAAAATTGCTCAGCTTGAAGGGAGAATCTTCGAGCTGGAAAAATACAAGGAGGAGGAGTCCGAGACTCGGAAAAAGACCCTCATCAATGAGACTATTGCGATGGCCAAACCATCTTTTGCAACAGTGACCAAAGCTATGGCGAGTAAGGAACCAAAAACACAAAAACAAATCAGACCTATTTCAAAACAAAAGTTCATCACCACCATCAAACCAGTGGAAAAAGAGGTGGACTCCCTAACCACAAAAAAAGCCGTCCAAAGGGCAATTGATGTACGCACAATGAACATTGCCATTAAAAACGTTAGAAATATTAACAACGGTGGTATCCTCATTGAAACGGATACGGAGAAGGACCTAGACAAACTCATAAGTGAATTCAAAGCTAAAGATGCTTTGAAAACGTCTTTCAACATTACTAAACCAGTGGTTAGAAAGCCACATATAATATGTTTTGAGATCTCTCCAGATACTGGAGAAGATCAACTGGTGGAAGGTCTAAGAAAACAATTCAATGACACAAATGAAAGCCTGGAAGAAGACTTCTCCATCAAACACCACTATCAGACAAAAAGAGGTGTAAACTGGATTGTTGAAGTAAATCCTCTTTTATTTGAAAGGGTCATCAAGACCAAAAAGCTTAACCTGGGATGGGAAAGGATCTCATTCAAAGAGTACATTAGACCCAGCCAGTGTTTTAAATGTGGGAAATTTGGGCACACGAGCAAGACCTGTACCCAAATTAAGGAGACCTGCACCAACTGTGGCCAATTTGAGCATAGTTGGAAGAACTGCCCAAATGAAGCTAAATGTGTAAACTGTGAGGCTCACAACAAAAAGAATAAAACCAAGCTGGACACAAATCACGGATGTACCAGCAAAAACTGTCACATGTATGAAAGAGAGAAAAAGATCATAAGCTCCCGCACTTACTATGGATAGACTGGATATTACCACAAACATAATAGGAGCGCACATCAACCTAGGAAACGCTCGAGCTGCAAACATACAGCTTAACCAGTCAATAATCCATAACGACTTCTCTTTTCTCTCATTAAATGAACCCTATACTTTCGACAACAGAATCACGGCCATTCCCAAAATTACAAAATTATTGCTCACAATAACAACCCGAAAGCTGCCATCATTATCAAAGATCAACTTGACTGCCAGAAAGTCTTTATTAATCAAGAAATGGTTATCATTGATCTCAAAACTTCTTCTTTTAATTGTCTTCTCATCTCAATTTACTGCCCACCCAAGGAAAATCTCCAACAGCAACTCTCTTTGCTACAAGTTTGGATTGAGAAATTCCCGGATCACCATATCATCCTGCTTGGTGACTTCAACGCAAAGTCCCGCATCTGGGGCAAGAGAAACACCGATGAGAGAGGTAACTTACTAATGCACTTCTGCAGTTCACTCGACCTTTCTATTGAAAATAACCCGGACATGCCACCCACTTTTGACAGCACAAGGGGTCAAAGTTGGATAGATCTTCTTATCACCAAAAATTTTGATGGTCACATTAAGCTTGAGGTGTTAGATGAGATATCCAACAGCGACCACAACATGCTAAAAGTAACCTGGTCTCCTGAAATTTCTTCCATTAAGACCTCAAATTACATTGTTATTAATCATTCTAACTGGCTCTCCATGAAAAAGAAAATTTTTCAAATTTTTAATAATCAAGATAACTTAGATCTTGCAAACGCCAATGACACAATAGAATTTTTACAAAATGAAATTTTTCCAAATGCGCTCAAGTGAAGAAAACCACAAGAAGGAAAAACGCTATCTGGTGGACACCTGAACTTAATACAAAACGCAGCAAGACCAGAGCCCTTCGTCGACTCTATCAGAAGGAGAACGACCAAACCACAAGAGCAATTAAAAAGGCAGCCTTCAAGAGATGCCAGTCAGAATACAAAAAACTCATCATTCGAACTAAAAGAATTAAATTCCAAGAATTCATCACTAACATTACTACCTCCAACTGTTTCGGGAAAAACTTCAAAATCATTCTGAAAAGAAACAGAGAGTCGAAATTCTAAATCCCATTCAAAAAGAGGATGGATCCTACTCAAAAAACCTAAATGACTCATTCGCTACCATCATTAGGTTTCATTTTCCCTTCTCTCCTGTTCCCAGACAGTCTTCAAATTTTACAGACACTTGATACTAATTTTACAGAAATCACCCATGGTGAATTGGAAGCAGTCATCCTCAACATTAAACCAAAGAAGGCATCAGGCCCAGATGGGATTCCGGGGAAGTGATAAAAGAAATTTACTATGCGAACCCGGAGTGGTTCAGGTTACTCCTAAATCACCTTCTGCAAATTGGACTTTTCTGTGCTGTTTGGAAGATAGCAAGAATAGCGCTCATTCCAAAAGATGGCAGACAGCACACCCACCCCGGTGATTTCAGACCCTATCTGTATTTACCTTGTTGGGGTAAAACCCTTGACAAGATTCTATCTGAAAGACTGGCCTACTTCCTAGAAACCAGAAACCTGCTGAATGCAAGACAGTTCGGTTTCAGGAAACGTAAATCTACCATACATGCCCTCCAGCAGATTAAAGACTTTGCGTCTTCGGCATAAACAACAACCAAGTCGCATGCATCATTTCCATTGATATTCAAAATGCATTCAATTCTGCAGACTGGCAGCTCTTGAAGTCAAAGATCTTTACTCTTAACATTCCATCCTACCTCAAACAGATCCTGTCTAGCTTCCTGGAGGACAGGAAAGTCACCTTAGGCGAAGTGGTACAAGACTATAACAAAGGTATTCCACAGGGATCCTGCCTGGGTCCAATTTTGTGGAATATTTTCATAAATGATTTATTGGACTTGGACCTAGGTCAGGATTCCCATATCCAAGCTTTCGCAGATGACATTTTGATTATGTTCAAAGCGCCTGCTACTTTCACTTCTCCAGTACCTGCACAGTCCCACTTAACAAAGTTCACTCCTGGATACAGAATAATAACCTTCATATTAACTGCAGTAAAAGTTTCTTTACAATAGTCTCAAAGAAGAATTATACCCATATTCCCAATATTAAAATTGGTAATCATAAAATCAAATATGTCAAGGACTTCAAATATCTGGGTATCAAAATCGATAAAAAACTCTCTTGGAACCAACACCTCTCTTATGTCTCGGACAAACTAACAAAGATTATGAACAAATTAAACAGAACTACGAGGGTTTACTGGGGACTCACACCGCCTATCAAGAAAGAAATCTATAGGAAGGTACTGGAGAAAGTCATTACTTACGGCCATGAAATTTGGTTCAAGGACCAAGTGAAACAAACTAACAAGTCTTCAACGAGTGGGACTGTTAAACATAACAAAGTGTTATCGAACAGTCGCCACAGAAGCATTACATATTCTCTCGGGAGTGCCTCCGCTCACAACCACTCTAAGATATCAGCAACATCTGTATCGTCTGAGGTATTTGCAGCAAAGCATTGTACTAAACGATAAACCATTCACCTTTAATGACTTTGAAGTACTTAATAGGTTTGAACCTCCTTGGGACAAGTCCAAGTTCCAATGGAGACACATGAATAAGAACGAAGATGGTTACTGCATTTACACAGACGGTTCTAAACTTCTTGGCAGAGTGGGTTGTGCTGTGGTGTGTATTCTCGACAATATCGTGCAGTTCAGTGAACAAAAACGACTCAGTGATTGTGCCTCAGTATTTATGGCAGAACTCAAGGCAATTGAGATGGCAATTTTGTCGGCGAATTTCCACCACTACCCTTCAGTTAAGATAATTTCTGACTCTAGATCAGTCCTACAAGCCTTAGCCAACCCAATAAACTGCTCTGCTCCAATCTCCCTTTTAAAATCCTTGCTGGAAAATTCCACCACTTCCTGTGAACTTATCTGGACAAGAGCTCACGTAGGAACTGAGGGTAATGAGATTGCTGATCTCTACGCGAAGGAAGCGACAACACGGGAGGAAGTGGACCTCCCCATCAGCCTCTCCTTTAATCACCTCAAAACAGAAATAGCGAAAGCTATTAAGACTGATTGGCAACGTCAATGGTCGTCGTCTTCTAAAGGAAGGGCAGTCCATGAATTGTTTCCTCATGTTTGCCTCAAAAGGATTCATGGAAATTACTTCCTAAATCAAATCATTACTGGCCATGGTGATATAGCATCCTACCAGAACAAATTTTTCAACTCCAGCCCAGTATGCAGCTGTGGTAAGGAGACAGAAGACAGACACCACCTCATCTTTAAATGTGAGATATGGAAAGACATCAGGGGAAATACTTTTAATATTTTGGTTTTTAGGCAACCCGCGTGCTTCGCGCGGTAGCCATTTTGTTTCTGGTACCTTCTAGAAGCTCTTTCCCGCGCTCTGGGTCGATGACTCAAGCTAGGGGAGCTTTTAGGGGACCATCCTTTGCTTAGAATTAGTGCTTCGTCACTCTGACATCACTTTTGATAAGGGACTAGTCACAAATTGAGGCGTTTGCTTACTTTTTGGACTGTCTCTGCAAGTGATTTTCGGGGCCCTTCGAGAAACTTCTTTCGAGCTCTTGAGGGGCCGTATATATCTTGCATTTTAGTATTGGTTTTTCTTGGTTAGGGACCATATACTAAGTGCGGATTTTTATTTTATTTTTTGCATCTCTCTTCACTTTGCACCTTGTTCTTTCCAAAACGGACTTAGGGGGAGGTATACCAATTATTTTTGGGAATATCCTTCCTTTTAAATTTTCTTTTTTTTTTCCTTCATTTATTGATGGTGTCTTCCTGTTTGAGTACTTGGTTGGGGGTATTTTTCAGGTGGGGTTCACCTGTTTTGCCCTTCTGGGACTTTTGAACTGTTTCAGGGGGGAAATTTACAGGGGGCATACGGCCCATCTTATTTCTGGGGGGTAATTTTCAGGGCGCATCAATGAATACTTCTTACCATGGGGGGTAGTTTTCAGGTCTTTTCGGGAGTTTTGATCATTTTTTGTGTATTTGATAAGATTTAATGTGTCGCCATGTATATATTTTTATTATTTTCATTTTTTATTTCATCTTTTTGTACATATTGCTTTGAAGAATTGTGCCTCCTTACTGTGTCACCATGTACATTTTTTATTATTACTTTTTTCATTTTTTATATTTTGTTTTCTGTGCTGTATTTGTGGATTCATACTAAGTGTGGAGGGGTAGCTCACCGGGGTGGTTTTGGTGCATCATTTCTGTGTTTCTCACATCTGCTTTTTACTTTTATTTACTCTGCTCTCCAAAAGAGTTGTGACTCTAATCAGGTCTCCCGTGTGATTTTTTTCTGCTATTTACAATTCTATTGCCATGGCAGAGGAGTCAGACGCAGATCTGTCTATCCTCCCTAATGAAGAGGCTAAATCAGACATCTCGAATGAACAAGACCTGGACATGGACTGTGAAAGCATGATCCAGGCTCTTCCTTCTACAATGAAATAGTTGAGCACTCTGGCTCAAAAGACATTAAAAAAAAGGATAAAAAAGCTCTGCGCATCAACGCACTGGCCATGGTTAAAATTGTGGCCAGTCAAAACACCTATATCGCCCAGCTGGAGGGCAGAATCCAGCAAATGGAAAAACATCTTTCAGATGAAACCAATACGCAGCAGGTATTGATCTCAGAGGTCATTGCTCAAGAGATTAAAAATAATCTCCCGGCTGTTAAAGAAACAACCAAACTACAAAAGCGGGAAACAAATCCTTTGCTGCGGTTGTAGCCAAAGGTAATTTCTCAAAGAAAGACCAACAACCACCTGCCAAACCCAAGACACCCCCTAAAAGGCAGCACTTGGCAGTTGTCAAACCAATAAACGCACAGAGTTCCTCGGCCAACACCAGGAACCTCGTCCAAAAAAACATAGATGTTAACAGACTGAAAATAGGGGTAAAGAAGGTGTCGCCCATTAAAAACGGCGGCATACTTATTGAAACTGTTGAGGAGGCTGATCTGGCGACTTTAGTTAAAGAACTGGAGAGCAATGAAAACATTGCCAAGGACTTCACAGTGGCCAAGTCCCCAAAACGAAAGCCGCAGTTCATCTGCTATGGGGTTTCGGAAGAAACCACTGCTGACTCTGTGAAAGCCAGCATCGTCAGGCAATGCGAAATGCACCAGGAGGATGACATCAAATTGTCCACTCCTACAAAGGTCCAAGGGGGACCAATTGAATCTTCGAGATGGCCCCTAATATGTACAAAGACTTTGCGCCCATCAAGAAAATTAACCTCGGCTGGGAAAGAGTCCCAGTTCGAGAATATATCAGACCCCTGCAGTGCTACAAATGTGGCAAGTTTGGTCATCAAGCTAAGCACTGCAGTGAGGACAAAGAAGCCTGTACAAAATGCGGTGGACATGACCACCGATGGAACAACTGCAAAATGTGCAGCCAAAGTGCATTAACTGCCATCATAATAACGTTAAAAATAAATCAACTTTGGACACTTCTCACAGCTGCACCGAGAAGTCCTGCCCCTCTTACTTGAGAGAGATCAAATTTATTACAAATAAAACAGATTATGGACAGTAAAGCACAACAACACCTTATCATCGGAGGCCACATCAACCTGGGGAACGCCAGAGCAGCAATGGCGCAGCTCCAGGATTCCATCCGCAACTTAGATCTTGACTACATCTCCCTTAATGAACCCTACAGTTTTAACAATCAAATCACCTGCATTCCATTGAACTATACAATAGCGGCCAGCTTGGAATCTCCCAAAGCAGCAATTGTCATAAAATCCACTCTTAACGCTCAAATTGTAATCTGTTATAAAGAAGTAGTCATCATTCAAGCCACGCTTAATAACCAAGAAACCATACTGGTCTCAGCCTACTGCCCTCCTAATAAGAACTTGGACGCGACTCTCCTAATAATCAGGAATGCCATCAGCAAATTTACTAATCGGCCCATCGTAATCCTTGGTGATTTTAACGCCAAGTCTAGAGTTTAGGGCCAAAGAGACCTAGATGAAAGAGGAAGCAAAGTTCTCACCTTTTGCCATCAGCTTGACCTTGCTGTTGAGAACAGTCCAGAGTCACTACCAACCTACTCTTCGAGTAGAGGTGACAGCTGGATCGACCTCCTGCTTACTAGGAATCTTGCTTCAGAAATCACTCTGGAGGTCACTGATCACATTTCCAACAGCGATCACAACCTACTCATCATCAGGCATCTCTCCAATGTCTCACAATGCCCCAACACTAGAAGACTTTCCATCAACAAGATCAACTGGATCAAGCTCAAAACCACCTTGCACCACATCCTTAAAGACCAAACAGACCCCGATCTATTTCCTGCAAGCGTTATCAACAGCCTAATTCAACAACTGCAAGATACCATTTTTACGGCCATCTCCAAGTTAAAGGATAACACCAACAGCAGAAACTCTAAACCTCAGAAAAAGAAAAATGCAATCTGGTGGACCAGGGAACTGGAAATCAAAAGAAGCAAAACTAGGGCCCTCCGGAGACTCTTCCAGAAAGAAAGAGACACCTGCATTAGAGCCAAAAAAAAGAAATCTTTAAAAAAACTTGTCAGAGTATAAGAGGATGATACTCCACACGAAAAAAGAAAAATTCAAAACCTTTATTAACTCCATCTCCAACAATAGTATCTTTGGAAATACATATGATATTCTCAGCCATAAAAAGAAAAGAAACAGCATTAATAAACCTATCCTTAACACAGCTGGTAATCTTTCCACTTCAATAGAAGAATCCCACAGGAACATTCTGGATTTCCATTTCCCTTGGTCTAACGAAACCACCATTCTAACCTTCCATTGATTCTACCCATCTCCGTAACTTTACCCCACTCACTTGTGCGGAGGTTGCGGCAGTCATCTCTAACATTAAGCCCAATAAAGCAGCAGGACTGGATGGACTACCAGGGGAACTTATCAGAGAGATTTATTATGCCAATAGAAAATGGTTCTTACACCTTCTTAACTCGTTACTAAAGAAAGGCTACTTCCCGGCCACCTGGAAAGCCACTCGTGTGATCCTGATTGAGAAAAAAGGGAAGACATTTGATCATCCTTCCCACTTTAGAACGATCTGCATTCTGCCCACCTGGGGTAAAATTCTAGACAAAATTATTACGGAAAGGCTCACCTTCCACCTTGAGTCATCCAACCTCCTGAGCGACAACCAGTTTGGCTTTCGAAGGAACCATCCTAGCTATAAAAAATATTCTCGATTTTCATACAAATCGCCAAGAAACAACATCAGTCAAATGGCATCTCAACTCAGTCAAATGGAAAAAGATCAACCTGCTTAACATTCCAACATACCTCAAAGCCATAATACATAGTTTCCTCTCGGAAAGAAGTGCGACTCTTCACAACGTCTCGAAAGTCTATAATGAAGGTATTCCGCATGGATCCAGTCTTGGACCGGTCCTCTGGAACATATTCATCAACGAACTACTGAACTTAGACTTTGGGCAAAATGTCAAAATCCAGGCATTCGCCGATGATATTATTATACTGGTCCAAGCTCCAGCCTCCTACTGCCTGACCCAACTCTGTAAAGACCCACTGGACATCATTGACTCCTGGACCAAAGATCACTGTCTATCCATCAACTATGAAAAAAGTTGCTTTACCATTCTATCCAAAAAAAGGTACTCCCACATCCCATCCATCAAAATCTCCTCCAAGAAAATCAAATTTACAAAACTATCAAATATCTAGGAATTTTTATTGATGCACACCTCAACTGGGACTATCATAAAGAAAGAAATTTATCTCAAGGTAATAGACAGGATCATCTCCTATGGGCACGAGATTTGGTACCAGGACAGGGTCAAGCAAAATCTTAAACTCTCCAAACTACAAAGGTCAGGATTAATCTGTATCACAAAATGTTACAGAACAGTAGCTACAGATACCCTGCAAGTTTTGGCGGGCATTCCCCCCATAGACATCAAGACTGCCCTCAACAAAAGGCTTTTTCATCTCAAATATGAGCATAAAGAACTACATGTGCAAGACATGACTATACAACCACAGGAACTCGTATTCAAAAAGACATTGGTTCCCCCATGGACTAAGGTATCAATCCCATGGAACCATTACAATATGTCACTTGAAGGCACACTGATCTTCACCGACGGCTCCAAAATGGACAACCAGGTAGGAGGGGCCTTTGTTGTCTATTACAACAACCAAGAGATCCACCACAGCTGCTTCAGACTAAGTAACCATGCCTCGGTATACTTAGCTGAATTGACAGCCATAAGCACAGCCCTGGATTACGTTGCCGATAACAACATTACTCAGGCAAATATCATCTCGGATGCAAGATCAGTGTTGCTGGCACTTGAAAACCCTAACAACTTTGAACCCCACACTGTCGCTCTTAAAAATAAACTTATCAATATATCGGGTAAAATCCAGTTATACTGGATTAAAGCCCACTTCGGCTTTGCCGGCAACGAAAAAGCGGACGAGTACGCTAAACAAGCGACGACTAAACAGACAATAGACATTTCAACCTCGATAAATATCCACGTTGTTAAGAATATGCTCAAAAGAGAACTTATGGTGAATTGGCAGCACCGTTGGGAGAGCTCCACAAAAGGTAGATCTGTTTATACACTCTTCCCCAAAGTCTCGACTAAAAGAGTTCAGGGAGATTTCTTCCTGAACCAATTGATTACGGGTCATGGCACCATAGCCATCTACCAACAAAGGTTCTTTGGGAAAACCGCAAACTGCCAATGTGGGCACCCCATGGAAGACATTCACCATATCATCTATGTGTGCCCTCTCTGGGACTCCATAAGGAAAAAATTCTTCCCCAGGAACTTCCAATCAGTCAAGCTAGAGCTGCTCCTCTTCAATAACATCTCAAAACTGGCCTGAAAGAGATCATGTGCAGTAAACTGCAAACATCTCTCCAGGAAAATGAGGATGAGGGGGATGAATAAAGAAAAGTTCAGCTCCATGGCATCATACCACTAACTTCACCATGAACTCATGAACTCCGTTCAACCTTTTTTCTACAGACTCTATTCATCAAGAACTGTATATTCAAGATCTTCATGTTAACCTGTCATTTCACACACCCATGTTGTGATTGTCCTTTCATTCTTTTGTGTACCGTGTCTTGTATTTTCTTACTCATTGTTTTGTATATATGTTGTATTCTGTTTTGTTTTTCAATAAATGCGTTCGGTCAGGTCCTCGGAGGGGACTTGGTACTACTGTGGCTGGGCCGGCATGGGTACACGGCGTCTGGCCCGGTTTCTGGAAGTGCTGGGTGGGGTTGTTGCCGCGGCTCTGCTCATCAGTTTCGCGTGCCTTTTGGCGGGTCGTTATATATCCCAAATTTAGTAGAAAAAGAATTTGTGCTGATTTCTATCTCAACCAAATTCTAACTACCCATGGCGCTCTCGCCACATACCAGCAGAGATTCTTCGGAAAATCTAACACATGCCCTTGCGGCGTTACTGAAGAGACGAGACATCATCTACTTTATGATTGCAACCTATGGACAAAAGAAAGAACAAGTTTCCCGCTTGATTATAAATCAATACCTATTAGATCTCTTTTTGAAAATACGAAATCTAAAAATATCATTGGAGACATTATGGAAAAGTGATTCTTCATGGAAATTAATAAACTGTAAATACTTTTATGTGTAAATGTTGCTAAATCTTAAGTAATGGAAATTTCTCCTAGTATTTTGTTTTTTTCAGGAAAGTTTCTCCTGTCTATTATGTTTACTATGTTTATTACTACTTCCTATTGTGTTCTTTTGTATGTTGTAAATAGTATTCTTTTGTTACCTAGTATTGGTAACTTTTATTCTTTTATGCTATCTATTCAAGGGTTTAAGGGAGAGAAATATAGAAATGTATTTATTTAGTTTTTGTTACTTTTGTTTGGATTTTACAAAGGTAAAATAAATTATCTTTACTAGTAAAAAAAAAAAAAAAAAAAAGTGAAATTTATTTATTTATATACATGTAACTATTAGTTGCTATGTCAAGTTTTGTTGTTCACTTAAGTCATGTAAATTGCTAAATGCTATTATGTATTGACAATTATTTTATTTAAAATAGAATTCAATATTGATATGTTAATCTAATAAAGGAGGTAGTCCTCCATGTATTTTTCTTATTTTAACTATTAATAACCATACTAATTTTAACAAAAAAAAAAAAAGTTGGTCCGTTGTGACGACAAATCTTCCGTTAGTTCGCCCTATTTTCCCTAAGTTTTTTCTTCTCCTTATTTGAGTTTTCTCAAAGTTTGAGGTTATTTAGAGGATAGGTAATCCCGTTTTTACCCTTAATTTTGGATTCTATGCTTGTACAGATCGGGATTACTGTCGCAATCCCGGTCTGAAGTGCCGGATACCAAGGTGGGTCGGCAATAAACTATTGGACTTACCCTAAAGGAGCTCCGTTATGAGTGGCTAATAGCTTCAAAACTACCCTGGTGAGTCCCTCCACACTTTGATTTTATGAATCTACATGCTTTTGTGAATATATATATATATATATTGTATTATTGTGCTATTTTTATTTTTTATTTTATGGCGATTCTTAAAATTGCCTTGTTTAACGGTCTTTTTTGTTTACTTTTTGTGTTTACTCTTTTTAGTGCTTTTTCTTGGCATCTAGTTTATATTTGACATTTTATATTATTTGCCATTGTTTTTTCTTTTGTAATTAACTTTCCTTTTTTGTTTCCGTGCAATTTTTTACGGTTTTTAAGCGTGTTTTAGTATGTACTCTTGAGAGTGTTCTTTAATTTTCTTTACTTTTTATTTACTGTACGCTCTCCTGATTATAGTATAATTATTTGTCTTATCTTTTATGAATCCTCATTTATTTGTGCATTTATGTGTATACTTCTCTCATATATGACATTATTATTTTTAATTTTATGGCGATTCTTAGATACGCCACAACTAGTGTGCATTTTTTGTTTACTTTTTTGGGGGGTTCTTTAATGGTGCTTATTATTGATTTTCTGCTTATATTTGTTATTTTTATTATTTGCCAGTGCTTATTCTGTTGTATTTAGCCATCATTTTATTTTTCCGATCGATTTTTGTTTACTTTTTAAACGTTTTTATTGTACGATTTTGGGAGTTTTCTCTTATTTTCTCGCTTCAACCTTTTCTCTATGCTCTCCTATTTCTCATTTCACTTAATGTTTTGCATCGTTTGAAAATAGATGTTTTGTACTTTAATTTGACATATTGTTCTTGTTCCTGGAATTTTTCTATTTTTTAAATGGGTTTTTGTTGCTCTTGTTTTTCAGGATTGAGAGGGTGGATTTTTTCTACCTTTCTCTTTCCACTTTCATATCTCCTTTTATATTGTAGCTAGGCTTATTATTTTGTATGTCTAGATAGAAAATCGCATGGGGATTAATTCCCTAACTTGCTTTTTATTGTACTCCAATTTGGAGATTTTTTATTTAATTTTTAACTTTGATGTTTTTTCTGACGAAGGGGGAAAAGTGAGGGATTTTCCTGCTACTTTCTCTTCCAACTGTCATTAATTGTTTAGTTATTTATATTTTTCTCTGATTTTTTAATATGTTTTTCTCCATAGTTTTATCTATCATTTGATACATCCATTTCTACTTTGTGATAATTAGTTACGGAAGGATGGCATTTTGAAAATTTGGTTTTCCGGCAACCCGCGAGTTTCGCTCTGCCGCCATTTTCTTTCTGGAACCTTCTAGAAGCTTTTTCCCGCGCTCTGGGTCGATGACTCAAGGTGGGGGAGCTTTTAGGGGACCATCCTTTGCTTAGAATTAGTGCTTCGTCACTATGACATCACTTTTGATAAGGGACCAGTCACAAATTGAGGCGTTTGCTTTCTTTTTGGACTTAGTCTCTGCAAGTGATTTTCGTAGCCCTTCTAGAACTTTCTAGCTCTTGAGGGGCCGTATATGTCTTGCATTTTAGTATTGGTTTTTTTGGAGTTGGGAATCATATACTAAGTGCGGATTTTATTTTTATTTCTAATTTTGTCTTTTGAACATTGTTCCTACCGATACCGCATTTGGGGGTGGTATACCAATTATATTTGGGCTTTTCTTCCTTTTATTTTTGTTTTTGGTCTTTGCTTTTTCGTATTTTACCTGTTACTCCTACTGTATATGTACCTGGTTGGGGGGTAATTTTCAGGTGGGGTCTCCATTGTCTTCCTGTTCTGGGACATCGGAATTGCTTTTCTACTGGGGGGGTAATTTTCAGGGGACAAATTGCTCATCCTCTTTTTGGGGGGTAATTTTCAGTTTTCTTATCGGGAATTGACATTTAGCATATTTTTTATTGACATGTCTAACAGTTGTTATGTGCGTCTTCTTGAAGTGCTTCCATGTATTTCCCTTTATTAATATTGTATCTTCTATTTTTGCATTTGTATATATTGCTTATGAAGTATTGTGCTACATTACTGTATCTTCATGTACCATTACTTTTAGTGTTTAATATATTGTGTTTATTCTCTGTGGATTCATTGTATGTGTGGAGGGGTAGCTCATCGGGGTGGTTTACTGCATCATTTTTGGTCTCCTACTTATTTTCCATACCCACATTTTGTGTTACTTCAGGACAGTTTTATTCTACATTTTATAACTCTTTCGATTATGGCTGATGAGTCTGACTTAGACACATCGATCCTGCCCTTAGAGGAGGACAATATTGACCTTTTAAATGAAAGTACATTAGACATGGACTGTGAAAGCATGCTTCACGCATTGGCCTTTTACAATAACATCATAGACAGCACTGAATCAAAAGAGTTCAAGAAAAAGCCTAAAAAGGCTATACGAGTAAATGCGCTGGCAATCGTGAAGATTGGGGCCAGCCAAAATACCTATATTGCCCAACTGGAGGGTAGAATCCAGGCGATGGAGAAAACAATATCGGCTAGCACTAGCACACAGTAGGCACTAATTACGGAAGTGGTTGCTAGGGAGTTAGAGAAAATGTTTCCTGCCCCTAAAAACAACCCTAGGACAACAATTCCCAATAACCAACTCAAAGAAAATGCATCTCAAGATATACCATCGTTTGCATCGATTGCTAAATGACACACTAAAGCCGACAGCAAACCTAAACCACCGCCCAAAAAGGCCAAGCCTGCACTCAGCACCTCTAAAAAGCAGCATCTGGCGGTTGTTAAACCAAAAGATGTCACCCGAAGCTCAGCTGATACCAAGGAATTCATCAAGAAATCCATTGATATCACGCAAGTCAAGGCAGGGGTCAAAAAAGTTGCCAACCTAAGGAACGGAGGAATATTAATTGAGACAGTAAGTGAAGAGGACCTTGAGAA
The DNA here is from genome assembly GCA_021605075.1 of Caerostris darwini. Taxonomy (NCBI): domain Eukaryota; kingdom Metazoa; phylum Arthropoda; class Arachnida; order Araneae; family Araneidae; genus Caerostris; species Caerostris darwini. Next base: position 16,145 of record BPLQ01001225.1, read on the forward strand.
ACTTCTCAAAGAGATAGAAAACAACGAAAGAATTACAGAAAATTACAAGGTGGGGAAGCCGGACAAGAGAAATCCACAGTTCATCTGTTTTGGAGTTTCCGAAGAAACTGACGAGGCGACCGTGGCCAAATGTATCAAATACCACTGTGGTGTGCAAGAAAACAGTAATGAAGTGAAGATAGTACACTCTTATAAAAGCCAACGCGGTATGAACTGGATCTTCGAGACAGCCCCTGGACTCTACAAACAGATTATGACCATGAACAAATTGAACATAGGTTGGGAACGAGTTTCCTTTAGAGAGTACCTAAGACCACTACGATGCTTCAAATGTTGTAGGTTTGGGCACCTTGCCAAAAATTGCAAGGAAGAATCAGATGTCTGCTCCAATTGTGGTAACCAGGGGCACACATACAAGGATTGCAGTAAGGATAAGTCCTGCAGAAACTGTATACTGCACAATGAGAAAGCCCGCAACAAAGTCGACATCAATCATAGCTGCACAAGTAGACTTTGCTCCTCCTATGAAAGAGAAATCAAACTACTGATCAACAAGACCAACTATGAATAATCACAACCTTAGCAGCATTATAGGCGGTCATATTAACTTGGGGCATGCCAGAGCGGCGATGGCACAGCTAAACAACACCATCAAGAACCACAACCTAGACTTCATATCACTCAATGAACCGTACCTGTTTGATAATTCTATTATCAACATCCCACTAAACTGTACAATAGTAGCAGCCCAACCATCTCCTAAAGCTGCAATAGTAATTAAGTCCAACCTCAATAGCCAACATGTATTCTCCAATGAAGAACTCGTAATAATCATGTCTGAATTCAACTTGCAGCACCATTTAATTGTGTCTATATACTGCCCACCAAGCCATAATATGGACGATAACCTCGACATTCTCAAGAACTATATCTTAAAATATAATAACCTTCCATGCATCATCTTGGGAGACCTGAATGCTAAATCTAGAGTCTGGGGCCGGAGAGACTTGGACGAGAGAGGCAGCAAAGTACTGTCCTTCTGCCACCTAATGGACCTGAATATTGAAAACACTCCAGACATGCCTCCAACTTACTCTTCCAGCAGAGGGGACAGCTGGATTGACTTAGTGATCACCAGAAATATTGAGCAAAATTTTTCTTTAACTGTTAGTGATGAGATCACTAACAGCGATCACAACATGCTGTTTGTCCAATATAGTCCTCCTGGCACTAATGCAACCGCAAACAACAGTCTCAATCAAAACTATTGACTGGTTGAAACTCAAGGTCAATGTTACCAACATCATTGAAAGCAACCTGACTCTCGAAGATCTCAGTAATAAGGAACTTAACGACAAGCTTAATTCCATCCAAGAATTGTTATTTACTGCAGCAAGTACGAAACCCGCCAAAAACTCTGCCAACAATAGAAAAAAGAAAAACTCCTTCTGGTGGACCAGGGAACTTCAGATCATAAGAAGTAAAACTAGAGCACTTAGACGTCTTTTCCAATAGGAAGCTGATGCTAACCTTAGACAGATAAAAAACGCTCACTACCAACGCAGCCAAGCCATCTACAAGAAACTAATTCTTACTACAAAAAGAACTAAATTTAAAGAATTCATAGGCAATATAACTAACAACACCCTCTTCGGAAACAATTATAATATCATCTCTAACAAAAAGAAACGCAACCCTATAAGGAAACCAATCGTTAACGCACAGGGAACGCCAGCCTCAACAATAGAAGAATCTACTGCTAACCTACTAGACTACCACTTTCCTTGGTCCAACAGAAGTTCATACTACCATCATAATTTCTCCCAAGATGATTTCAACTCCTTTACCCAGCAAGAAGTAGCAGCGGTGATCCATAACATCAAACCAAACAAAGCTGTGGGAGTTGATTGACTCCCCGGCGAACTGATTAAAGAAATTTTCCTTGCAAACAAGAAATGGTTCGTGCAGATCCTTAACCTCCTCGTAAGTAAGGGCCACTTCCCTGAGCTATGGAAAATAGCAAGACTGGTCCTTATACAGAAAGAAGGCAAGAGCTTAGACCATCCATCGCACTTCCGCCCAATATGTATTCTTCCATGTTGGGGGAAGGTGCTAGATAAACTTATATCAGACAGACTCTCTTACCACCTGGAAAAGGACGGAATGCTGAGCGATCTCCAATACGGCTTCCGTAAAAACCGCTCCACGATCCTGGCACTTAATAGCATTTTAGAATTTCACCAGTCGGCCAAAGAAGATAATCAACTGACATGTCTCATCTCAATAGACATGTCAAATGCTTTTAACTCGGTCGATTGGGACCTTCTAATCAATAAACTTCTTAAGCTACACATCCCATTTTACATCCAGAGCATGATATCCAGTTTTCTCCAGGATAGGAGAGCCCACCTCAATGGATATTCCAAATTGTATAACAAAGGCATTCCACAGGGGTCCAACCTGGGACCCATATTATGGAACATTTTCATTAACGACCTCCTGGAAACCGATTTTGGCCCTAATACCAAAGTTCAGGCCTTTACTGACGACGTTTTGATAATGATTAAAGCACCTGCAGCATACTGCTTTACCAAAGCTAGCACTCCGTCACTCAACATCCTGGACCAGGGATAATTTCATGACCATAAATCACTCTAAATGTTCCTTCACGATCCTGGCCTCCGAACAAGTTTCCCGCATCCCACCTATTAAAATGGCGGGCAAAAGTATAAAATACACGAAAAATCTTAAGTACTTGGGAGTCATCTTCGACTCAAAGCTCACATGGATTCACCACCTCAATAGTATACAAGATAAAATAAACAGCCTCCAACACAAAATTTACAGAATTTCAAGAGCGACCTGGGGACTTAATCCCAGAGTCAAAAAGGAGATCCATAACAAAGTTACAGAAAAGATAATCTCATATGGTCATGAAATCTGGTACCAGGACAAGACGAAGCAGAATATTAAGATACTGAAATTGCAAAGGTCTGGTCTTCTTAACATTACTAAATGTTATAAGACGGTTTCCACGGATGCCCTGCAAGTCCTAGCTGGAATCCCACCCCTGGATCTCAAGTTGAAATTTTCATCCATCCTTTTTCGTCTCAAAATAGGCAACCAGCCAGCCACAATCCAGAACTTTCTGATACAGCCACAATCCTTCAATTATAAAAAGCCAATTATCCCACCATGGACTAAAACAGCATTCAGTTGGAAGTAGTACAATAGCAGTAATATCACAGCCGGCACACTGATCTACACTGATGGGTCCAAGATGAACAATAAAGTAGAAGGCGCCATTGTTGCTTTTGAAGACGGCATAGAGATCTTTAGCCATGGTTTCAGGCTGAGTGACCACGAAACGGTCTTTTCGGCAGAAAGAATGGCCATTGAAACTGCAATTGACTTTATTGTACATAACAACATACAAGTGTCAAGTATCATCTCGGACTCCAGATCAGTGCTGCAGGCCTTGGAAAATCCAAATAACATTGATACAAATATCATTAAAATTAAGGACAAAATCTCCAGCTACAATGGTACTATTCATCTGTTCTGGATCAAAGCACATGAGGGTTTCGCCGGCAATGAAAAGGCAGATGAATATGCCAAAGTAGCCACAAGGAAAGACCAGATTGATATAACATCCAGCTATGATATAAACTTCATCAAGAAGGAGATTGTGGCCGCATGGCAGGACCGATGGTCCAACTCCTCGAAAGGAAGGGAGGTCTTTACTTTGTTCCCTGAGGTAAAGATCTCTCGAATACAAGGGGACTTTCTCATTAACCAGTTGATTACGGGTCATGGGTGTCTTGGAGTCTACCAAGAGAGGTTCTTCGGGGTAAGTGGAACCTGTCCCTGTGGACATCCATCAGAGGACAGAATCCATCTTATATTTGATTGTCCGCAGTGGAACAACTACAGAGAAAAATCCTTCCCCAGGAATCATCTTGAGGTGAAAATAGAACTCTTACTAGTAGTATTACCGTGCTAATAACTGGACCACTTGCTACGTGTCCTATGCGTGCTACGTCCGTAGCTCATCAATAACTCGTTCTCCTCGAAGGTGTGCTACGTGTGTAAGGCGCGTAGCGCATCAAGAACTCGTTCGCTTGTAAGGTTCATTTAAATATTTAGGAGAGGTCGAATGTATGAGTTGGTTCGTGTAGTGAAAGTGCAAAGCTTTCTTCGCTTCGCTTCAATGAACTCGTTCACCTTGAAGGTACATTAACATCTTTCGGAGAGGTCAAGGAGAAAGAACAACTTGACGCTTGTGAAAGTGTAATATTTAATCCGCACGTTAAGTGTAATAATAACTGATTCGTTTCTAAGATGTGATGATAAAATAGATTTCTAAGATGCGCCCTCTGTTAGGCTGTGTAACAACTAGATGAAGTTTTATACTATCTCGTTTAGGAATTGAATGGTGTGGTTGTCATAATCGACATCTAACATCCATACCATTCAATTCTTTTAGAGTTAAGAGTTCTAGTCATATTTAAGAAGAAAACGAGTTTTTATTTTATTTCTTTTAGAGTGCCTATATAAGCATTGTTGATGTTGTCTTTTCAATCAAAATGGAAGAGATACAACAATATTGCGGAGCTAAATTATCACATCTCTCCGAAATAGCTCCGGTTACTGAACAATTATTTACCGAAATTGCACATTCGCTGTTTCACGACGGAATCACTTTAATTAAAATAGGTTTTCTACTATCTTTAGCAAAACATACTATTGTTAGAAATCCGAATAAAAAAGAATTCGTTCACGAACAGGTTTATAAAAATCTTTGCAAATATATCTCATTCTAAGAAAAATGTTGAACGTAAAGAAATCAAATTGGTCTAACTTCATCGTTTTGCTGATTTTTATGAGTGTTGAATTCATAGTATTTATTATTTATTCGCAATCGCAAATACCGTCAGAATTCGCTCAAAAAGTGAATATCACAAACACATCTTGCATTATTTCTAAACATATTGGTCGAAAAATATATCTTCATATTTGCTATAAAAATAGAGAGAAAATTTTTGATTTGCGCTATTTTTTTGTAAACCGAACCTTGAATCCCATTCCTGAGATTATAGGCGTTCAATTAACGAAAAGCGAATTCAAAAGAGTGTGTGAAGTGTGTTGAAATTTGATACTGTTTCATTTAGAAACTTTAAAAATTAGTGTTAAAGCAATGTTTCTACAGCTCAAATTCCCATCTTCAATGATAATTAACGGGCCAAGTCAAAGCGGAAAAACTCATTTAGTTCGAAAAATTATTTCTGAACAAGTTTATGAAATTCCGATAAAAAAAGTTGTATGGTGTTATAAGATTTTTCAACCATGGTTTTGTAGTGAGAAAAATATCAAATTCATATCTGGATTGCCAACAGCTGACGAACAATTTGATCTTTTGATTCTAGATGATCTTATGAACAATTTGACATCGGATATATCACAAATGTTTACTGTCGAATCTCATCATAAAAAGTTTAGCATAATATTGATAACACAGAATCTTTTTCCTCGCGTTAGAGTTGCTAGAGACATTAGCCTGAATGCACACTATATAATACTCTTTCGAAACAATAGAGATCAGTCACAAATTGCGTGCTTTGGTAGGCAGGTGTTCCCCGATCGTTCTAAATTTTTATGGATGCTTATAAAAAGGCAACAGCGGACAAATATCAATTTCTACTTGTGGATTGCTTCCCAACGACAGATGACGAACTGAGATTGCGACAATCTATTTTTCCAGATAATAACGGTGTTAATTGGGTTTTTGTTCCAGAAGAAAAATGAATCGAATCAAACGTCATGTGCACTTGTTGCATGTTTTATCCGCTGCGAGTCCACAACAAAGAAACGCAATACTGAAGAGCGCTACCAACGAACAGATAAAAACACTGTGTGAAATATGTCAAAATGTATTAGCAGGTAATGTTCCGAAAGCGAATGTCAAACGATTGTGTCGCTATAAGAGAACCATTCGCCAATTAGCTAACAGAAATATTTCTATTGCTCGAAAGCGCAAGTTATTAACAAATCAAACAGGGGGATTTTTACCTCTTGTTCTGCCTGCTGTTTTGAGCTTCGTCGGAGGTCTAGTGGGGAAAGCTATAGGAAAGAGAATTTGAAAGAAAGAGAAAATGGCTCGAAAAATGGCTTTAGTCCCACCAGAGCTTGTATCAGAATACTATCAGCTGAATAAACCTGAAATAAGAATTGAGGATAATATTTCAAAACTATTACATGAAGAGGAAACACCAGATGATGTGAAAGCTAAATTATTATCTCACTGGATACCAAAATATCAGCGCGTGATGCAACCTTCTCCTCCTCAGAAACCATTTGTGATTCCAAAGGAACTCCTACAAACAGACGCATTACATGAAGAAATCTCTTCGCCCGTACCTTCTAGAATGAACATGATCGCAAAGTACATTGCATACACTGTTCCGAAAACAAGAAAAAAATATATTCTACCTATTCTGGAAAGGCTCAGAGAGAGCAATTATACATTCAATGAATTGAACGAATTGGAAAAAGATGGAAAAACAGAATACCGAAGTAATGGAATCGATTTATTCAGTTATTTAATGAGAAATGAAAGAGCTGATATAAAACCGCCTGTAGGTTTCCATACCTTTATGCAAGGGATTTTAGCTACGAATATACCCATACAGTGGATCGGAAATAAATATGTGAAAGACCGATTCATTCTCTCACAATTAGATCCACAACTGAGTGAACTAAGTTCACCAAGAACATCTGCATCCAAACCTAAAAAACGAACAACCTCGGAAAAGTCACGAACGTTCTCAAGTCGTGAAAGTTCCCCGGATATGTCCGAAACTCAGCCCTTAAAATGGACAAGTTGGAAAGATTGAAAAAATTGTACTACGACCCCAAAGAGCCAGGCTCGTTCGGAGGTGTCAAGAGACTGTCAGAAGCTAGCGGTTTGAAGAAAAGTCATGTTAGGAAATTTCTCTCTGGAGAAGATACCTATTCACTTCATTTTCCTGTTCGCTATAAATTCCAACGACGGAAAACAATCGCATATGGGGTGAACGAGTTATGGCAAAGTGATTTGGTGGATTTACAAAAATTGTCACGGTTTAACAACGGTTATCGATATCTTTTAACTGTTATAGACGTTATGTCGAGATATTTAAGAGCTTTTCCTGTCAAAAACAAAAAAGCGCTAACGATCGCTAAGATTTTTCACAAAGTCTTTAAAGAAGCAAAGCCTAAGAATATCCAAACCGACAAGGGCACTGAGTTTTATAACAAAACCCTTCGGGCTCTGTTTAAAAAATATAAAATTCACCATTATTCAACAAAAAGCGAAACAAAATGTGCTATTTTGGAAAGAGCGCATAGAACGTTACGCGATAGAATGTATCGTGTTTTCACATATCGAAATTCGTACAAGTATTTAGACATTTTACAACCGTTAATTGATTCATACAATCATTCAGTTCACCGAAGTCATGGATTTGCTCCTGCTAACGTCACGGAAGCTGATGAACCTCTGTTATATAAATCTTTGTACAACATAAGTTCGCCAATCCGGTTTCGCTTTGCGGTGGACGATGTGGTGAGGATTTCAAAAGCTCACAAAGTTTTTAAGAAAGGCTATTTGCCTGGTTGGACCGAAGAAACGTTTAAAATTTATAAACGTTTTCCAACAAATCCCCCGACCTATGTTTTACAAGATTTCTCTGGTAAAGAAATTGTGGGTCGGTTCTATGCAGAAGAATTGCAAAAAATCGATAAGACTGAAAACGATTTTTGGGCAATCGAAAAAATTATTCGTTCGAAAGGTAGAGGTTCTTCTCAACAATTGCTGGTAAAGTGGGTTGGATTTGACGACTCGTTTAACTCTTGGATTAAAACAGAATGGCTGAAAACATAAGTGATTTTCATATACTGCTGCCTTCAAATGCGAGTATGAATTATTTCCCAGACAACACTCCTGATCACTTTCGAACGAAATTAGCCAAACCAATCGCTTTGAATGGTGAATGGGAATGTTGTTTAACAGAAGCTACTATTCCAGGAAAGTACTTTATAATCCAAACTCTCTACAACGATTCCTATACAATTCAAAGAGAGATTGATGTTGCAGCGGAAACACTTTTTCCAGAATTCGACGTTTCCCTCTACAACGAAGATCATGCAGATTTTGTGACAGGATTTAATGCGAATATGAAAAAGATTTTTATCGATCCTCCATTGATATTTACTTTAATAAAAAATAACAAAAAACTAAAAATTGAATTAAAACGAGGATGGGATTGGATTGTTACAGCGGAAAAGGCAAGCCAGCTATTAAGACTTTTTAACTTAGATCCAAACAAAGACGATATAACTCCTAGCAGCCCAGAAGGATTTTTGGTTATTATCAATTATCATACCCCTAACAAGCAAATTTTCAAAAATCAAGAAATTAAATTGATTGCAAGAGAACCTATTTTAGATCATATCCATGAAATAAAATTTGAAGAGGGAGATTTATTTCTACAAATTGATTCTAAATTAGCCGATTTAGGAATGTCGGATTATATTAAATTTACAAAAAGTAATGAACAGTTAATAGTTACATTGCGATCCAATATAAACATTGAATTCAAACGAAATTTATGTCCTCGGTTAATGGACGCTCTGAACATAATCGATGATGCATATGTCGTTCGCGGTGAACTATTGAAAATGCAATTTCCATATTCTCAGCCTGTGGGTTCAATAAAGAATGAATCATTTCGCGTGATCGTATATAAAAATTTTCCCCACTACTCGCAAAGAGAGCAGAATGACAACATTCATAATTCCAAGCGGAATGTATCAGGAAGCTAAAAACTTATTTAAAGAATTCAAGTATATAATTTTACGATTGACAGCAGATTCTAGGGTGGGATTACATGTTCCCCAAAACACTATTGTAACGTTTGGAGAAAAACTTAAAGACCTATTAGGATTCGACAGGAGAACTTTTGGTCAGGGTGATTATAAATCCGTATATGCTATAGAATTACGCGCTGGCATAACTGAAGTCTATGTGTACTGCGATATTGTGTCCGCCTCTCTAGTAGGAGATTCCGCAGCATCTATTCTGAAAATAATTCCCGTAGCCAATGAACATAACGATCAAATTGTTAAATACTTTTCGGTTCCGTTGTACTTTAGAGTTAAAAAACAATTCTTTGATGTTATTGAGATTGAAATGCGTACAAGTAGCGGTACTCCCATCAAATTCATATCGGGTAAAACAAATTTAGTGCTATCCTTCCGGAAGAAAATTATATAAATACCGTCCTATTCTTAGCAGTTTTCATAATTAAAAACGATCATGGCGAAGTACGGACACATATTACAACCTGAACATTGCATTTCGTATTATCAGAATCAAATCGGGAATGGTGATCCATACTTTTCATCAAGTTACCCTATTCAACGAGGATATGGTTTTTTCAGTAACTTGCGTCGATATGCTTTACCGTTGATGATACAAGCAGGGAAATATTTAGGCAAACGTTTATTGACATCCGGTCGCAATATTGTTGAAGACGTATCGCAAGGAAAATCACTCCGCGATGCGGCGAAAGATCAATTCTTTCAATCTAGACGAGAAATAACAACAGATATTCTTCGCAAGTTGAGGGGAGGGGGAACTCGAAAGACTATTAAAAGAAAAAAATCAATTCTAAAGCAACAGTCGAAGCGAAGGAAAGCGGCTTCATCGGACGTATTTTCAACTCTCTAGGAAAAATGGAGCAATGTTATTGTACAAAGTCCGAACTAGATCTTTTCCTTCCGGAAAAAATCCAACTAGCAATAAATCATTCTAGTTTTGTGGAAATACATCCGGTTGCTTCTATTTCTGATAGCAATACCATCGAATTTCTCATATCGGGATTAGGAGATGCGTATTTCGATTTGACACATGTCTTTCTGAACGTTCAAGCAAAAATTCTGAAAGCAGATGGTACAGCTTTTACAGCCAACGATCTCTGTGGGCCAATCAATTATCTATTGAATACTATGTTTTCCGAATGTCACATATCACTCAATGATCGTCAGATTTCTTCTGAGAGTAATTATGCTTATAAAACATATATTCAAAGTACTTTGTTTCACTCAGAATCCTCGCAAAAGAATTTTTTACGTGCTGGTATGTTCTATAAGGATACCGCCGAAGCATTTGACGATTTGGATCTGGCAGCTACCGGAAAGAATTTGGGTTTAAAACAACGATTGGAACGTGTTAAAAATGGTAAAAGTTTTGATATGTGTGGAATTCTTCACACAGATTTAGGAACACAATCTCGGCTTTTAATTAGTGGAACAACGATTCGAGTGCGCTTGTTGAAAGCAAAAGATGAATTCTCTCTCCTAGCTAAAAATGGTACTTATCACCTACATATCGAAAATATAAGTCTCTTTATCAGAAAGTGCGATGTGTCAAGCTCTATTCTAGTTGGACATGAAAAAGCATTAGAACAGTCTTTGGTTCAAATGCCTTTCACGAGAATTGAAACAAAAACTTTCACTTTGAGTTCAGGGCTCAAAAGTGTTATCATTCCAAACGCTGTGAATGGAATTCTCCCCTCGCGAATGATTCTGGGTTTGGTCTCTAATTCTGCATTCAATGGGGATTTCAAAAAGAATCCCTTTAATTTCAAGAATTATAATTTAAGCTATATTTCATTATCTGAGAATGGAGTTCAAATCCCGATGACAGCCTACACACCTTCTTATAAGAATAATCTGTATATGCGAAATTATTTAAGTTTGTTCTTAGATCTTGCCCAGCACAACACAAATGTAACGCTTGAGGAATACAAAGACAACACATGTTTGTATGTTTTCGATCTCACACAAGATTTTTCTGCAAGTGATCCGTTTATGAATGTCGCTCGAAACGGTGATATATCGATTAATTTAAAATTTGAGGAAGATCTCCCAGAAACGATTACGTTATTAGTCTATATGGAAATGCAATCGCTTATCGAAATCGACAAAAGCAGAAACGTATTCACAGACTATTAAACATCATGAACACCCAAACATTATTAAGATTAGCACACAGCGATCCTAAAATTAAAAGAACGTTCGGTGGAGTTTTTGCGAGTGATATGCTCCCCGAAAAGCGAGGATATTATCAATCATTTATCGTGAACACGGATTCATCTATGAGCACAGGACAACATTGGCAGGCTATCTTTTTTGATAACAATCAAAAATGTGTTTTCTTTTGTTCTTATGGTACATATCCAATAGAGATCATTAAAAAATTTATAGAACGAAATTCCATTCGAATGGATTGGAATTCGCTGATCTTGCAACACCCTAAAACAACATCTTGCGGACTATTTTGTCTTTATTTTCTATGGCATATGAATAGAGGATTAACGATCGAACGATTGAGAAAAACAAATGTTTGCGAAAACGAACGAATTGTAACACGTTTCGCCCGTGTGCAGTTAAAATTAGCAAATCATTCAACTATCCTTTCCTCCAATCAGTTCTGTCGATCTCTCGAAAAATATGACACCAAAAATAAAAGAAAAGTAGGGGAAAAAAAACAAAAAAAAAAAACCAGAAAACCTATATTATAAAAGGAACTAACAGCGATTGTTATATCATATTGCGAGTTGTCGCTATAACTTTACTGATCTCGATTATCATGGAGAGCCCACAGGTTGACTGGGTTGTGCTTTCGAGGGACACACCGCTTACTGAAAATGTTATACGATCTTTGAAGGACAACCTCGATTGGCGTATTTTATCTCAATATCAAAAGCTTTCTGAAAGTTTTATTGCAGAATTTAGATCAAAAGTCGATTGGAACAAGATATGTAGATATCAGAAATTATCCGAAAATTTCATCAGACAATGTTTGTCGAGAGGAGACCCTATAGATATGTCATTAATCTCAGAATTTCAATCTCTGTCTTCTATTTTTATGATTGAGAACAAACATTTATTGGATTGGAAAAAAATATCAGAATTCCAAAAACTGAGCGATGGCTTTCTCATTGACCACTACGATCTGCTAGATATGACATTGATTTCGAAACATCAAGTACTCAACCCCACAGTTATAGAGAGATTGAGTGATATTTTAGATTGGAATGAATTGTTTAAACATCAACCGCTAAATCATACCCTGCTTGCTAAACACATCGACAAAATTACAGAATGTTCTGCGATTTCTTTCAAGGATATGCATGATGGTGTTATAAACACTATATTTAAGAGAATGGTCCTTATGTACTTGAATAACATATGCTCTAAATTATAGCCTAAACCAGTTATGAAAAAATAAATAAAAGTCTAAAAAATCGACGGCTATATAACAATCATAACATATGCTGTGAATTTAGATTAGCGACGACAATGGAGAGATTTGGATATTTCGTAGCAGATCCGTACTCAGAATGTGATTATTTATATATTCACAACCTACTTTACGATAATATTGTGGAATGTATTGAAAATGCTCGTCTGCATCGAAATTCTACAGAACCAACAAAAATTGTGTATTTCACAATTTTGACGAACTCAGAAATAGTTCAATTTCTACAAGATATATCGAGCGAGAAGAAACAATTTGGTTTCTGTCAATTAACAAAATATAATTCCTCTGAGAAATACATGGTCTACTCTTCACAAAAAATTCTGTTTGACTCAATTTTGAACAGTATTTTAGCGAGTAAAAATGTCTCTTGGGGTGACATACCAGACTGCCCAAATTTTGAAGCGAAATTTGGTTATTTCCGAATGTTAACTGATAATGAAATTGTCTTTTATTTGCACTGTTTGTGAAAATGTGAAAAGCATGTTATATTTTTATGTATTTGTTGTGCTTGTAAGAAATGAATCTAAAAATGTGACAAAATGAAATATTCTAGAACAATACTAATGTCAAAAGATGTCTTTTGGAATGATATGTTTGAATTTTTCTGACAAAATTTGATAATTTTCACAATTTATCTGAAGTTGTTAATTATCTCTGCTATGTATAATAAACTTATAAAAACTATTAACATGTACTTTCCATTAATTTTGTGTATTATTAATATTATCTCATTGTGTTAATACTGTATTAATATTCAATGTGTGATGTAAATTTCAATGATATAAAAATAAATATGCTTTGAATTTGCTACAATATGTATGTGTCCTTTTTTTTGCTTCTGAGAAATCTTTAAAATCACATTCCCAGACGCCTGCCTCATTTTTGCGTCTGAGAAAACCCATCAAAACACTTTCCCAGACAGCATAGAATGTAAGTTCAGCGACATAGCAATCCAGCGATAAGAAAAAGTAGCGATTTGAACATGCTAAATTAGGAAGCCGAGAATAGTAAGAAGGCATAGACCTCGTTATGGAACACTAAAGAAGACCTTATAAGGAAATTTTGAATTTTTTTAATTCAGAAGGTACGCATATAAATACAGAACAAATCTACTTTGCTCCATAGCGAACGAGTGAACCAACACTTTGTGTTATTCAGCTCTCTGCTACGCATTCGATACAAAGATGAATTCCGGTGAGTTTGTTTTTTGTCTTACAGTTTTTCTTAAAGATTTCGATCTATTCAAAAATTTTAATTTAAAAATGTTTATTTAAATCTTTTACATTTTTAACTAGCCGATGTTCCTGCTCTTTCATTTTTAAGATACTTTTGAATTATAAAACTGTGTAATTTATAATACATTTATAAATCTAGAGAATTTTCATTTGCTTTCTATCTCTCTCTCTCTCTCTTAAAAAAAAAAAAAAAAAAAAAAAAAAAATAAAATAAAATAAAAAAAAAGGGGGGATAATTGCTAATTTAAGTTCTTTCATTTAGATAGAAAACGATTGTTTGACTTCACCGATAATGATGAAGACGACATTCTAATAGCCCCAAAAAGAATAAAAAGAGCAACAGATAACCATACCAAACCAAAATATGATTTGGATTTATCATCCAAAGACAACAATGGCGATAAAAGCATTCCACATTATTCTATCAATTTGGGCAAAGGGCTCCTTATGGAGGTGAAGGAATTCCGCTCCTCCTACTATGTTGGTTTAAGCAAAACCAACGAAGACGGTGGTGAGATCAGGAATAGATTTAATATTCCGTTATTACAGTTGGAAACTTTGAAAAAGGCATGCGATGCAATGATCGCCTACATTGCGAAATATCGCTGACATCTTCATTTATTTCACATTTATTTTAATTACTTTTAAAGACATTTTATTTTTTAAAATATTTTATTTGTATGCTTTATATGTGTTATTTTTTTATATGTTTTTATTTTGTTTTTATATTGTTTTTTATGTTTTTTTTTTTTATATGCTTAATTTTGTTTTTATATGCTTAATTTTGTTTTTATATGCTTAATTTTGTTTTTATATGCTTAATTTTGTTTTTATATGCTTAATTTTGTTTTTATATGCTTTATTTGGTTTTTATATGCTTTATTTTTTTTATGTATATATTTGTTTATATAATAGTATTGAACTATAGAGATTAAACTAATTTGTAAAAAACCATTTTTTGAAATTTGTTAGAACTGTCAATTGACTCCATTAGAACTGTGCTATGATTAATTTTCAGAACTATAGATCCTCCTTCCGAGGATACACTAGAACATATCGCGCAAGCATTAACTATCAAGATCCTCACACTCTTTTTCGTGATTCAAGGAGACCAATTTATGACATCTTAAACTCGGACATATTAGCTTTACGTCTTCGTTTAATCATCTGTTTAAGTATAATATTTACAAAAAGGAACGATCAAAATGACGAAACAACAATTACTTTCTATTTCTGTAGCACCGCTCAAAGAATTCTATCACACTTGCAAATTTTTCCAGCAATTGATTCGGCTTTCTCAAAAATTTTCACGAACATTGATAACTTTATAAGAAATGGAAGCGGTTGGCAAATTAAAAATATTTCTCATTTAGATCTGCACGTAGGAAATTATCGTAATCCGAGAGGTGGTTGTAACAATGTTTTTCTACCTTCTAAATTGAAAAATAAAAAGGCAATACTTAACATAAAATGTAACGATAACAAGTGCTTCCTCTATTGTATACTTGCGAAATTGTATCCATCAAAAATACATTCTAATAGATCGTCTAAATATCGAAAATTCTTAAAATTTCTTAAAACTAAGGATATAAAATTTCCGATGCCTATTTCTAAAGTGTCCAAATTTGAAAAAAATTAACAACTTAAATATTAATGTATATGGATGGGAAGAAAATGAAGTTTTTCCTTTGTATGTTAGTGAGCAGACAAAAGAATTCAGAGTCGTTGATTTGCTCTATTTCCAAAATCACTTCTTTCTAATAAAAAATTTTAACAGGTTCATGCATCAAAAGAATGGAATTCACTTTTACTGTAGAAAATGTTTAAGCGGATTTTCTCGATGGGATACATTATCTTCTCACAAAGTACTTTGTAACGATATGAAACCTCAAAAGATTTCAATGCCTAAAAATACAACTTTAAAATTCACAAACTTAGCAAAAATGCTTTATCACCCATTCTGTGTATTTGCAGATTTTGAGGCTTTAACCAAAAAAATGCATACAGTCTTACCATCGTCTCATATGAGTTACAATTCGATAATCGAAAGGCACGAAGCAGTTAGTTATACAATTATTGCCACAGATGTCGAAGATCGTCTAATATTTCATGAATATTATGCCGGAGAAAACGTTATTCAAAATTTTTTAAATACATTAAAATATTTAGCAGAAAAAATCTTAAAAAAGATGCATTCTATCATGCCGATGGTAGAAAACCCTAATACTGTCTATGATTTAAACACATGTCACATTTGCAAGCAAAAATTCAAAGTGGGTGATATACGAGTGCGAGATCATTGTCATTGGGGGAGCGGATACATCAACGGATTAGCACACCAATCATGTAACCTAAATTATCGAGCAACTTATTTCGTTCCAGTTGTTATCCATAATTCTCGAAATTACGATACCCATCTCATTTTAAAAAATTTGCCGTCAAATTTTGCCAAAATTGTGAATATAATTCCAATAAACATGGAGAAATTTACGATGTTTTCATTAGATGCTATAAAGTTCGTTGATTCCTTTCAATTTTTAGACTCTTCTCTGGACGTTTTAGTAAATAATTTGAAAACATCCAATCATAAATTCAAAATTTTCGAGACGTTTTACGGGAATGAAAAAAATAAACATTTACTAAAGCAAAAAGGGATTTTCCCCTATTCCTATTTAGACACATTAGAAAAATTAAACGAGCCTTGTTTACCCTCTCGTGAGGATTTCTTTAACATCTTAACTAACACTCCGATTAGCGAAGAAGATTATAAACACGCTCAATTGGTTTATAAAGCTTTTAAATGTAAAAATTTGGCAAATTACTTAGAATTGTACCAAAACGTTGATACCATAATGCTTGCAGAGGTCTTTACATCTTTTAGAAAAAAATCTATGCGTTATTATGATTTAGACCCCATACACTTTGTAACCAGCGCGGAATTGACCTGGAATGCGGGCTTAAAGTTTACCAAAGTGGAACTACAACTGTTATCAAATGTAAACGATTATATATGGTTCGAGAGTCAAATGCGAGGTGGTATTTGTTTCTTAGGGAAAAGATATATTAAAGCTAATAATCCTTATGTAGAAGATTACGATAAAAATAAACCACACAATTATATTGTGGCTTTAGATGCTAACAATTTGTATGGCTATGTAATGAGCCAACCTCTGCCCGTTGGCAATTTTTCATGGTTGACGCCCGAAGAAGTGCGTGATTTTAATGTCTTTGACTATGGTAAAAATTCAGAGGTAGGATTCATTGTGGAGGTAGATCTACGGTGTCCAAAAAGACTTCAACTAAAAACAAACGATTTACCACTCGCACCGGAGCACTTAACCATCACATATGACATGCTATCTCCTTATTCGCAGAGGTTGTGTGATAAATTTAATTTGAAACACATTCTTCCTAGTAAAAAATTAACGCCAAATTTTTATCCTAAAAAAAATTATATAACACACTATTTAAATTTGCAATTTTATATTGAAGAAGGCATGATTGTTGAAAAATATCATAGAATATTGGCATTTAGACAACGCTCCTGGTTAGCAGAGTACATACACTTCAATAACGAGAAACGAAAAGAAGCTAAAGACGATTTTACACGCGCGTTTTGCAAGAAAATGAACAATTCTTTCTTCGGACGTTTGATGCTCAATCAGAGAAAAAAAATCTCTGTTCGAGCATCGGCCACCGAAAAAGATTGTAAAAAAAATCTTTCGAGTCCTCTGTTAGAGTATTTCGAACCAATTAACGAGACATTAACAATTTTTAAAATGCGAAAACCTAACTTACTTCTCGATAAGCCAATTTATGGCGGATTTTGCATTCTCGAGCTTTCAAAATTGCATATGTACAAATTATACTATCGTAACTTTAAGGCGTCGTATGGAGAAAAAAGTGAACTTCTTTACATGGACACAGACTCGTTGTATCTTTCGATTCAAACTAAGGACATATTTTTAGACATGAAAAACACTTTAGACAATATATTTGACTTCAGCAATTATCCGAAAAACCATTTCTTATATGATGACTCAAACAAAGGAAAACTAGGATATTTGAAAAGTGAAACCATCGAACCAATAAGAGAATTCGTTGGTTTAAAATCTAAAATGTACGCATATTCTTTTGGGGTCGATTGTAAAAAAACAGCTAAAGGGATAAAAAAATCTGCTTTGAAAAATTTTACGTTAGAAAATTATAGAAAAATTTTAGAAGAAGAAACTTTTTCAAGACAAAAGCAATGTTCTATAATTTCAAAAAAACATGAATTGCATACTGTAATACAAAATAAAATAGGTTTATCAGCATATTATGATAAAAAGTATCTATCGGACGATGGAATTAATTCTCTATCGTATGGACATTTTTTAATTGAAAGCGATGTTGTTTAAATATTATATTCTAATCAATAAAATAAAATAAATCAATATCTTTTTATGTACCACAATATAATTTAATATGACAATATTCTGTATAGCATATAATATCTTTTTTATGTATCACAATATTCTGTATAGCATATAATATTTTTCTTTGATTAAAGAATGTGTACTTTCTGTTTCTGATCTATCCTGGTGGGGGTTCCCCCTCTGCACATCACCATCAGGAACCTGATCAGACTCTACCTCCTTAAAACCAAGAAGCAATTACTGTGTTCCGGAGACGTGTCCGTAAATGAAAATGATATTCAAAAGATCACAAAAATTCTACCGCCTTGGGAAAGCTTCAAGATCAAATGGAGCTTCTTTCAACATGAGAATTTTCTCTACTCCATTTACACAGACGGCTCCAAGATGGAGAATCAAACAGGAAGCGCCTTCGTGGTCTTTAGGGACGGGGCTGAGATTCACCATGCCACCTCTAGACTTAACAATGAGGCAACCGTCTTCCAAGCAGAACTTCATGCAATTGAACTTGCCATACATAACATAGTTAAAAACAACATCGAAGCAGCATCTATCATTACAGACTCCAGATCAACCCTTTTGGCACTTGCAAATCCTAGAAACTACGACCCAAATATTTTACGAATTACGGACACCATTAAAAATTTCAACCATCTTATTAAATTCCAATGGATCAAAGCACATATAGGTATCATAGGAAATGAAGCCGCCGATACCTATGCTAAACAGGCAACAACTAATCCACAAATTGATTTCTCCTTCAAACTACAAAAAAGTTACATCAAATCCCTTATCATGAGACATGTCAATTTTGATTGGCAAGCCTACTGGCAAACCTCATGCAAGGGAAGAGCATTGTTTGATATCTGCCCCAAAGTTAACACTAAAAGATTGATGGGGAATTTTTATCTTAATCAGATCATCACAGGTCACGGGGTACTTGCCTCGTATCAACATAAATTTTTCAATAAAGAACACAAATGTGCATGTGGTTACGAGTTCGAGAACAGACTCCACTTGATTTATCAGTGCCCGAAATGGAGAACAATTAGACAAAAAATTTTCCCTGCAAATTTTTACACTTATCTCTGCCACAACTATTACAAAATAACTCTGTTAGACTTGGACTGGAGACCATTCTCAAACAAAGACTGGAAGAGACACTTTGTGCCATCGAGGACAATCCACAACAGGCATGAAAGGAGTGACCTTCCTTCTTTTCCTTTAGGACTTTTCACAGACTTTCTTTACTTTTTCATTAGTACAGACATTCTGCTCGTCAATTGTTATCCTTTGTGCACATGACTTTACTTCTGTTTCCTTCTTGTAACCTTGTATTTACCTTTTGTATTTTGTTTTGTCTGTAACATTTAAAATGTTACCCCTTGTATTTATTTTTTGTTTTTAATAAATTAGGCTTTCAGTCTGGTCCCATGGTGGGGCATAGTACCGCTCCTCCTTGGTATGCGCTGGTGCACGGTGTCTGGGCCGGGGTTTCCGTCGTGCGGGGTTGCTTTCGCGGCACCGATCATCTGTCACGTGTGCCTTCGGGCTGGGCGTATTTTCAGTTTTCTGCATTACCCTAAAGGAGCCCGATACGATATAAGAGTTTTTGTGATTTTTGCTTATTTTCTTTTAGACAGGTGACAACGGCCAAGAGTCTATCACCTGTCAAACAATTTATTGTGTTCTTTGTTTTACAAAAATCTCTTATATTTTATCGGTAGCCTTACCTCCTCGTGGTTCTGCCCGGGCAACGTGTATATACTTAGTATATACACGGCTAAAAAGGCTTTTTATTCTTTTTAATCTTTTTATATTTTAACTGATTAGGTACGGACTATATTTAACTTAAAAATGTCAGAAAATAATTTAACTTTTCAACAGGAGTTGCTACACCGCTTTGGAATCGATGAGAGTGAGGCGAACGAAACAATGAAAAAAGCCACTAAAATATATAGAGAATTGATGGACATAACGTACTACGAAAAGCTAAAAATAGAAAACAAAAGCCATATGCGTGACTTACTATCAGAGTTTATGGAAATTATACATGTACAGGAAAAATCTATTTACACATTACTTGGAGCAAATGGCGAGCTGGAGAAACTTGTGGAGAATAGACCTACCTTCTCGGAGATCGTTAAATCTAATATAACTAAACAGACAGAAACTAAAGATAAAAGTTTAAATAGGAAAATTAGAGAACAATCCATAATTATAAAACCCGTTGATGAGGGAAAAACCTCAGACTACACTAAAGATCAACTTCAAAAAAATATAAATATTAATAAAATAAACGTAGGCATCAGAAAAGTTAAAAAATATATCTAGAGGCGGACTTTACATAGAGACAACTAATGAAGAAGATATTGAAAAATTAACTAAAGAAATAGAAAAAAATGAAAATATTAAAAACTATTTAAAATATCTAAAACAAAACTAAGAAACCCAAAAATAATACTTTATAATATTTCCAAGGACACGACAGAGGATGAAATAATAAATAGCATATCGGATAAATTTGTAGATGAAAAAGAAAAAGATACCCTAAAAATAGCAACCTCATTTCAGGGAAAATATGGAAAAAATTACGTAATAGAACTTGGACCTCAATCATTTAATAATATCATTAATAAAAAGAAAATTAGTATAAATTGGGAACTTATTAACTTTAAAGAATATTTAAAACCGTTACAATGCTTTAAATGTGGGCGATTTGGCCATTCCTCAAAACACTGTAAAAATAGTAAAGAAATATGCACAAACTGTGGAGAGGAAAATCATAATTGGAGAAACTGTAAAAACCCGGCCAAATGTACTAACTGCTCATTTTATAACGATAAATACAAAACTAAGTACGATACTAACCACGGTTGCACAAACAATAATTGTAAAATATTTGAAAAAGAAATAAAAAATCTAACAAATAGAACTGATTATGGACAATAACAATACTAACCCAGATATTATAGGATCACATATTAACCTTGGAAATTCAATTGCAGACACGACCCAACTATATCAGACAATTATTAACCAAAACTTTGACTTCTGCTCCCTTAACGAACCATACTCTTACAATAAAAAAATAACAAACATCCCTACTAGTTACAAAATTTTTTCAACTAATGAAATTCCCAAAGCCGCTCTAATCGTTAAAAGCCGTATTCAAGTTTTAGAAATCTTTACTGACAAAGAAATAGTTATCCTGGAATTAAAATTACAGTCAACCAACTTCATACTTGTCTCCATGTATTGTCCTCCAAACAAAAATATTGATATCAACTTAAACGTTCTCCAGGGATTTGTCCACAGATATAAAGATTGCGTTAAAATCTCCGCATATAATAAAATGGTAAAGTCCAGATTATGGGGGAAGAGGGACATGGACAATAGGGGACAGCAAGTAATTGATTTTTGCAATAGTAACGATGCGTTTATTCAAAATAGTCCAGACTCTCCTCCTACTTTTTCTTGCAGTAAGGGGGAGAGCTGGATCGATTTAATTATCACTATAACTATTAATAATGATTTTACCGTTGAAATAGTCGATGACATCAGTAACAGTGACCATAATTTTATTATATTTAACTGGAATATTAAAAATCTTGAACCTAATAATAATAAAATCAATATCGACAAAATTAATTGGCTTAAGCTTAAAGTTAATATGGCAAATTTACTTCAAAAATATACTAATAATATTAATAATATTCAAATTAAAGATATTGACTATTACATTAAAGAAATTCAGGACGACATCATTAAAGGAACTACTAAATCTTTCAATAATAATAAGAATAAACAAAATAGAAACGCAATTTGGTGGAACGTAGATTTAAAAATACAGAGATCCAGAACCCGCGCGTTGAGAAGAGCTTTCCAAAAAGAAATAGACAATAATACTCGAATCATTAAAAAACAAATATTTAAAAAGAATCAGGCCATTTATAAGAAAAGCATTATAAATAGTAAAAGAAATTTTATAAAAAATTACATAAATAATATTACAACTAAAAACATTTTTGGAAAGAATTTTGACATCATCCTGGATAAAACTAAGAATAATAACAATATTTTTAAACCTATTATAAAATCAGATGGAACAGTTACCTCCAATATTAATGATACCATCAATAATATTCTAAGTTATCATTTTCCTTATAAAAATTATAACAATCATATTGACTTAGTCCCGATTTCCTCTCTGGGCTTTGCGGAAATCAGTAATTGCGAAATAGAAAGAGCAATACACAAAATAAAAAAGAAGAAAGCCCCTGGTGTGGACAAGATTCCTGGAGAATTTATTAAAGAAATATATCTAGCAGATAAAAAATGGTTCAAAAATCTCCTCAACATTCTTCTAAGAAACGGCAAATTCCCGGGGCCTTGGAAAATATCCCAAATTGCACTAATTCCAAAAAACAGTAATCTCTCTACACCCGCTGATTATAGACCCATCTGTTTACTACCAACTTGGGGCAAATTTTTCGATAGACTAATCTCTGACCGATTAAACTACTACCTTAATTTAAATAATTTTTACAGCCCCAAGCAATTTGGATTCATAAAAAGTAAATCTACCATTTCAGCTATTCAGAACATTAAAAATTTTACCTCTCAGGCCTTCATAGAAAATAATGTCGTCTGCCTATATCAATAGATATCTCTAACGCTTTTAATTCTGTAAATTGGAATATACTTAAAAATAAAATTAATGAACTTCCTTTACCTGCTTATCTCATAAATATCCTATTCGACTATTTAAACAATAGATATATTCTTGACAATAATAATCCTAGACCATATAATCAGGGTGTTCCACAGGGCTCCTGTCTAGGACCCACTCTGTGGAACATCTTTATTAATGATCTACTAAAAACCAATCTTGGAAATAATGCTGAAATTCAGGCCTACGCAGATGACATTATTATTCTACTAAAAGATACAGCAACATACCTCTTTAAGGAAAAAACACAAAGGCCACTTAACATTACTAACGAAGGGATGACTAACAATGAACTTAAAATAAACTACAGTAAAAGTAACTTTATTATCCTAGCAAATAGAAAATTCACTCATATCCCTTCTATCAAAATAAATAATAAAATTAACTATACTAAAGAACTTAGGTATCTGGGACTGGTCTTGGACACCAAACTCTCTTGGGGCCCACATCTAGAATACACCAAAGATAAAGTAATAAAAGTACAACATAAACTCAACAGATTTGGAAGGGCCACCTGGGGCCTTAAGCCCATTGTAAAAAAAGAAATCTATGAAAAAGCAATAGAAAAGATAATAACTTATGGATATCAAATCTGGTTTAAAAACTCTGTGAAACAAAATATTAAATTAAAACAAATCCAAAGGATCTCATTACTTAATATAACTAAATCTTATAAAACAGTATGTACCGATGCGCTTAATGTTTTGGCAGGTGTCATTCCCATAGATATAAAATTAAAAAGTCTAATTAAATTATATCAAATTAATGAAAATAACAATATTCTAAATATAGATAATATTAGCATTACAAATAAACAAATAGACAATAATATAATTGACAACCATCCACCTTGGAATACTAACATAATTAAATGGAACCACTTTTCCAATAATTATACTAATACTATATTTACAGACGGCTCCAAGAGAGATGAAAAAACCGGATATGCAATAGTAAATTTTAAAAATAATAAAGAAATTTTTTATTCCAAAAAAAGAATTAGCGATTATGCTAGCGTTTTCACAGCCGAATTATTAGCAATAAATGAAGCAGTCAATTATATTATAGAAAATAACTTTTCCAACACCATAATAGTATCAGATTCAAGATCGGTTCTGGATGCCTTAAGTAACGCTAACAATCAGGATAATAACATTCATCAATTAAAAGAAAAAATTATATCATTTAAAGGTAACATAAAGTTTGAATGGATCAAGGCCCACGAGGGATTTGCCGGGAACGAAACAGCTGATTTATATGCCAAAGAAGCCACTCTGAAAGACACTATTGATTGCAACGTTAATTACTCAAAAATTCAGATAAAAAACAAAATTAAGAAAGAGATCAGGAATGAATGGCAGAAATATTGGAACAGCTCAAAGAAGGCCAGAGATCTATATTACATTTTTCCAAATATAAACATAAAAAGAATCTGTGGGGACTTCCTCTTAAACCAGATTTTAACAACTCATGGAGCCTTGGCGTCCTACCAACACAGATTCTTCGGGAAACCGGAGATCTGTGGTTGTGGGGACGCCAGGGAAGATAGAAACCACATGATTTTTGAATGTAAGAAGTGGTACGAGGAAAGGAAGAGGGAGTTTCCTGCAGATTTTCAAAAACTTTCCATTAGAACCTTGCTATACAATAATAAATCTAGAACTCTAATTAGAAGAATGGTTGAGGAGAGTTTTACAGACATTATGAATACTCTGGAGGGGTAGGGATTTTCTCCTGGTTTTAACTTTGTTTTTTTCGTTCCTCTCAGACGTTCCTGTTTTTAGTTCCTGCTTTTAACTCTGTTTTTAGTTCCTGCTTTTAGCTCTGTTTTTAGCACCTGCTTTTAGCTCCTGTTTTTAGCTCTGTTTTTTAGTTTCTGGTTTAAAAAAAAAAAAAAATTTACACTTTGTTTCCCTGCCCTCCAACTTTATCTTTTTAAAAAAAAGAGAAAAAAAAAAAAAAAAAAAGAAAGGAAAAGAGGAGGAAGAGTTAAGTTGATGATTAAGAAGAAGACTGGCAAATAGAAGATAGCATATTGTGAAGGGAAGGAATTCCCTAATTAAAAGACTTTTGTTAAGCACCTGTTGATACTTTGTAAAAAAAAAAAAAAATAAATAAATAAATAAAAAAAAAAAAAAAGTTGGCGCTGCCCTTTTCCTCCGGTTCAGAGGATCGAGTTGATTTGATCGCTTCTTTTAAAGTTTGTTTTTCGCTCTTATCTTGCGATCCTTTCGATCCAGTTCCTTAGTTTTGATTCTGCGGATCCAGATGCATTTTACTAGTGGGCACATTGTTTTACCTAAATGTCCAAAAACTCCGTACAGAGCAATTGGGAACTTAAAGTACCTAAATATCAGACCAGGATGCTATCGCGGCGCCGGTCTGAAGAATCCGAGTGCCTGAGGGCAGGACGGAGGCCAAAGATAATTTGAACTTAATTTTGTATTCTAAATTTAATTGACAGGTGACAATGGCCTAGAGTCTATCACCTGTCAATAGCGTTTATTTGGAATCTTTATTTCAAGTTAAATATTATAATCTTATTTTCGTATCTTTGGTGCCTTACCTCCACGAGGTTCCGGCCGGTAACGTATTCATTATCATAGGATACGGCTAAAAAGGCAATTAAAGCATTAGTGGGTAAAGACTAGAACCTTAAAAATGATAAACGTACTACCAACTCTAGAGGAGGAGTACGAACCTGAGGATGGTGTATAGGAGGATCACGTTAGAGAAGCGAATAAAATTTATACTACTTTGATTCAATATACATACCAAAAAACCATTGGAATTGAAGAAAAGTCTCTTATGAGAGATTTAATTACTAATTTATTTCATACTATACAAGATCAAAATAAGGAAATATATACCCTAATGGGAGCAAAAAAAGAATTAGAAAAACTTATCGAGATGAAACAGACTTATGCAGAAGCATCAAGGATAATTGCGGAAAGACCAAAAATAGAAACTACAAAAACAACTGAAATTAAACATAAAATACAACCTGCCCTAATCATCAGGCCAATTGATGAAGGGGAAACTTCGATTTATACAAAAAAAAGAGTTACAAAGAAATATCAACTTAGATCAGATTAAAGTTGGTATTAAAAAAGTTAAAAACATATCAAATGGTGGTATCTACGTAGAAACTAATAATGTTGAGGATCTTGATGTTTTAGTTGAAGAATTATCAAAAAACAAAAATGTAAATGATAAATTTAATATAAATAAGCCAAAACTCAGAAATCCTACTATAATAGGATATAACATCTCAAATGATACATTAAACGATGAAATATTAGAAACTATTAAGAACAATTATATGCACGAAAATGAACAGGATTGTCTGAAAATTAGAGCATTCTACCCAGGAAGGAATGGGAAGAATGTCATTTTGGAAGTGGGATCAAATACTTTCAAAAAAATTGTGGTAAAAAAAAATTATACATTGGATGGGAAATAATTTCGGTAAAAGAAATATTAAAACCTACCCAATGCTACAAGTGCGGCCGCTTCGATCATGTAGCCAAATACTGCAGAGACACCGATGAAACTTGCACAAATTGTGGAAATAAAGAACACAATTTTAAGAATTGTAAAAATGAGAAAAAGTGTATTAATTGTCTAAATCATAATGCTAAATTTAAAACAAATTTTGAGACAGGCCACAGCTGTGTTGATAAGACATGTAAAATTTACGTTAAAGAATATAAAAATTTACAAAATAAAATTAGTTATGGATAACAATTCTGAACAAAATATTATAAGAGGCGCACACATCAATCTTGGAAATGGAATAGCAGCTATGGCGCAGTTGAACCAGACCATAATTAATCAAGCATATGATTTTTATTCATTAAATGAGCCCTATTCTTATGGGAATAATATAATAAATATTCCTTCATATTATAAAATACACGCTTTTAATATGAACCCAAAAGCAGCAATTTTAACTCATCAGATGTATACTTCTCTTATTGTCCATTTACACTCGTCGTTGGTTATTTTGGAAGTGGCTATTAGAGAAAAATCTTTTATTATCATTTCAGTCTATTGCTCGCCAAGCGAGAACATTGATATTCAACAATATATTCATAAATACGAATCAGCACAAGTAATCATTTGTGGGGATTTAAACGCTAAGTCTAGAGTGTGGGGCAGACGAGACTTGGATAACAGGGGCCAAATAGTGATTGAATTCTGTAATCTTAATGACTTATATATTCAAAATGATCCGGCCTCCCCTCCCACTTATTGCTCCACGAGAGGGGAGAGTTGGATTGATTTAATAATTACCAGAAACATCTCTGAGGATTTAAATATCTCTGTTATTGATGAAATTAGCAACAGTGACCATAACATGGTCACTGTTGAATGGAAAACATTTACTGGGGTTAATAGGAGGAACTTTATTAATGTAAATAAGTTGAACTGGCTTAAACTTAAAGTGAACATTTCTCGTTGTTTTAATAAATATGTAGATCTTGATTTTAAGGACGTTGAAGACCCGAATAATCTTGTTAAGGAAATTCAGAATTCCATATTTAACATTATGGAAAATTTAAATAGCAATGGAATTAAAAAGAAAAATGCTATCTGGTGGACGCCTGGACTTAGGGCTCTTAGATCTAAAGTTAGGGCTCTCAGGCGTCTATACCAAAAAGAAATCGAACCTCAGATTAGAGAGGCAAAAAAAGTGAAATTTAAAGCCTTACAAGCGAAATATAAAAAATCTATCCTTTGTCATAAGAGAGATTGTTTTAAAAATTTTATCAGTGGATTAGTCACAAAGAACATCTTCGGAAAAAATTTAAAAATTTTTACAAATAAAGTTGATAATAAAAAAATTTTTAAGCCAATTTTAACTGATTCTGATATCATTGGAAATATAAAAGATATTGTACATAACATTTTAGAATATCATTTTCCATTGAAAGATTACTCAGAAGTAATTCCTGCAACTGTACTAAATCTTGATGATTATATTAAACTCGAAAAATCAGAGCTTGAGGGTGCTCTTTATGATCTAAAACCAAAAAAGGCCCCAGGTTTTGATGGCATCTAATGAAATCTTAAGGGAAATGTATCTAGCAAATAAGAACTGGTTCGTGGGTTTCTTTGATTATCTTCTGTCAAGAGCGATATTTCCAAGAGAATGGAAAATTGCGCTAGTTACACTCATACCAAAGCCAAAAAAGATTACTCGTCTGCTTCGCACTACAGGCCAATTTGTTTATTACCCACATGGGGTAAACTCTTCGATAAGATTATTTCTAGACGAACATCTTATTACTTGGAATCTTCAGAATTTATCATTAAAAACCAATATGGATTTAGGAAACAGAAATCCACAATTACCGCTTTTCAAAATATTAAAAACTACATAGACCAAGCCTCTATCGAGGGCAACATAGTTTGTATAATCTCAATCGATTTTAAAAATGCATTCAATTCTGTCAACCGGAGCATCTTAAAGTGTAAGATCATCGATTTACCCCTTCCATCATATTTGAAAAATATTATTTTAGATTTTCTGAACAATAGAGTGATTAAAAATGGCGACTCTGAGATTAAATATAATATGGGTGTTCCACAGGGATCATGTTTCGGTCCTTTACTGTGGAACATCTTTATAAATGATTTGCTAGAAACTGAATTTGATGGGGGCACAAAAATCCAAGCTTTTGCGGATGATGTGGTATTGTTATTAAAAGAAAAGGCTTCATATCTATTTAAAAACAAATCTATGCAACCACTGAGACATGTCATAAACTGGACCAGAGAAAACGATCTTAATATTAATTTTGAAAAAAGCAATTTTACCCTTGTCTTCAAAAATAAGTTTTCTCATATCCCAACCATCAAAATCGATGACTGTAAAATTTCTTATAAAAAAGATTTTAAATATTTAGGTATTATACTTGATAGCAAGATGACATGGAACCCACACTTAAATTATGTTAAAGACAAAGTAAATAATATACAACAAAAGTTAAATAGATTAAGCAGAGTCACCTGGGGTTTAACCCCACAAATAGAAAAAGATATTTACAACAAAATTGTTGAAAAGATTATAATATATGGTTATGAAATATGGTATAAGGGTAATGTAAAACAAGATATTAAATTAAGACAAATACAAAGAATAGCACTATTAAATATAACTAAAGCATATAAAACTGTGGCGACAGATGCACTCCAAATTCTTGCTGGGATTCCACCAATAAATATCAAACTTAAAAACCTTATGAAAATCTACAATTTAAAATATTTGAATGGTTCTATTCCCATTGACAACTTTAATATTACGGCTGATGACATAGAGAAAAAATGTGCAAATATCCCACCTTGGGACATGAATTATATCATGTGGAATAGCTTTTCAAATAGTTATCTAAACACCATCTATAAATTTGAAGCAAAAATTCAGAAAGTGTTCGGCTCAGTGGAAACCCCCTTGGCTATTAAAGTCAATTTAAAAACCCATATAATAATAATAATAATAATAAGTAAACATCGAATCACGTTTTGAGTTCACTCTCCCAGTATTTTTGTCCTTAGTATTCCTCAAACAGGAATATTTACAAATGAATGTACCCTTGAATCAGCGATGTGCAGTAAATCCATTATAAATAGTTTTTAGATGACATTTAAAAATAAATAAGTAAAAAATTATGTGTCTGAGAAAAAATACGATTGAAAATTAATAAATAATTAAATAAATAATTTAACTCCTTAAAAACATTTTTTAACTGCAGCTTTGTATAGAAATAATTGCCTTGTACAAAGATCAGAAATAGTTAGAATTATAATTAAAAAGATTTGATTCCGTTGCATGAATATTTCGCTAAAATTCACTCATTTAGCCATTCGCATAGCATTGAAATACGAATACGATTCGAATGGCACATTAGATCAATCTACTATACATTTCTACTATTATCACTCAAAATGTCTTCCCAATAGCTCAATACACTCGTTTTAGTCTTAGATTAAAGTTGATTTTTTGCACTAATTAATTCGCGAAGCGCGATATACGTATTAGGTTATTATTTTTTTTTCATCTCTACCGCCTTTTGCGGCCTGATGGCCAATTGGTTAGCGCTCTGGCCTTTGGTAAAACGGACTTCAGGTTCGAATCCTGGCGGGTAGGGTGGACGTTTGTTAATGGTTGAGAATCCACGTTAAACTGTAGATGACACTTAAGTGTGCAAAAAATTACTGTAGAGAGATTAGTCAAACCAAACGCAATCCTTCGAATCCAAAGAAAGGAATATTTGTGCTACGAATTAACCATCTCAACTTCCTGTTCAGAACGGTATTTTATATTTCGTCTCCATTTGTCATGTTTTATAGCCAGCTTCAGTTGTTAGAAAGCCTAATGCAGTGACCACCAAACCATTCGTTCGGACCTCGTTCAGGTATTTTATACCACATATTTAAGTTTTCGGACGCCTACGGGCAGGTCGTAATGATAATACTT
>BPLQ01001226.1:0-26438 GCA_021605075.1 Caerostris darwini
GGAGGATATTTTATTAACGTATTATGACAAAATTGTAAAAAAAAAAATCTAAAAAATAGTAGAAAAGAAATGGTAATTTTTTTGACGAATTGTAATAAGGAATAGCAACAAGAGAGCTGTCTCTTAACCTTAACATCCTTGAAAAGAAGGAAGGAAGGACATTCAATCTACCAAGAAATGTGGGACTGGTTACTTTTCGTTAATTCGGGGCCATGTCGGGCAATCAGTACACGGGCATTATGCGGAGAGAGGAAAATAAGCTCTTTTTCTGAGTATTGCAGTGTGACAATGAAAAATAAACCTCCTTACCTCCCTTTACCAGCGGGTCCCAACTCATGATTTTTAAGTTCGTAAATCCTTTGATGCACGTCTAAAACCGACACTGTCTGTTGCGGTAGAGTCGTTTCTTTATTTTTTCAACGAGAATTTCATTCCCGTATTTCCCGAGAAATTTAAGAATCATGATTAAATTTTCTCGTTTTTGAAAACAGTGACTGAAATGCACGTTGACAAAAAATTTGAATCTAGCACATAGTTTGGACGATATTTTAATAGAGTAAGATGGTAAAAAAAAAAAAAAAAAAAAAAAAAAAAAAAAAAAATGGTCATATTTTTAAGATAATAGCAGTAACGAATAGCAACAAGAAAGATACATCTTATCCTTCCCATCCTTCGAAAGGAGAGAGGGGGCACGTATTCCACCAAGAAAAGGAGGACTGGTTACTTTTCGTTAATTCGAGGCCATGTCAGGCAATAACCCTACAGGCATCATGTGGGGAGATGACAATAGTCTCGGGGTCACGAACAATTTTTCTAAGCATTTCAGAGTGATATCGAAAAATAAACTTCCTGTTGTTGTGGTTTCTTATACCACTTGAGCCTCCCATAAAGATTCCTGTTTATGAAGTCCTAGTAGAAGAAATTGTTGTTTGTTTGTTTCTTATCCCACTGGGTAGACAGCAACATCTCGACAAGTACAAGAACCCGTGTGGTCCCATGGAAGGAGGGAAACGGGGGACAGCGTATGCTGTGATGGAGCACCCGTATGTAGACATCTGATTATTTGGCTGTGTGATGCTGATTTTTTAAGGGATAGGGTTGTCAGCCCTACGCGTAACGAACTACAATCATATTAGACCAGGACCTACGGCTTAAAGTGAATTCCGAACCCTTACAAACATCCAAAGCACCATTGGGACTAGAACTCGAAACCTGTGGGGCTGTGCGCCAGAGCGCTAGTCAGTCGGTCATTCTCCTTAAATAATTCTCCTTTTTCTTCATAAACCTCCTTACCTTCATTTACCAAAATGTCCCAAGTCATGGTTTTTAAGTTCGTAAATCCTTTGATGCATGACTAGAAACCGACTCTATCGCAATAGATAGAGTCGTTTCATTCTCTCTTTAGCCGAGAATTTTCAATATTCTTGGAGGATTTGCATTTTTCCTTTCGTACTGGACTAATTTGAAGCTCGTGAGTTCAAAAATCAAAATGTGTGTGATCATTATCCGATTTCATTTAAGACATTAAAAGACGTCACCTGTCACATTGGCAGTCGGCCATTCTGAAAGTTTGACAGCTTCACAGTTTTTTAGCCTGGCGCAAAGACTTTCTGCTTATGAAACCCTCGCTGAAACAAGTAATATATAAAAAAAAAATTTTAAGTCAATTCCTACTTTTTTTTCAGTCTATTGCAGAAAGTCCTTTATAAATAATTTTCATTCATTTTTTTAAGTTTATCTGGCGCCATCTATTGGTAGATACATGCAACTTAAATCTAAAAAAAAAAAAACCAAAATTAATTAATTAAATTTAATTACTGAATTAATGTTTGAAAAAACTGTATTAACATAACGTGTCCTCCACTACAAGTTCCAAAATTTATTTAACTTGTCAATTTATTTCCCAATCAAAATTTAAACACCTTTATACTTTTCTTTTATTATAAATGATTGTATAATTTTTTTAAAAATATTTTCAAATTAATAAATAATGAAATAAATCTGTAAAGAATTTCAGTGAACAATGAATTCAAACAGTTTTGCATTTAATAATTTTCTTTAGCACAATTTTTTTACCATTGAAGAGGAAATAACGTTAATTTAAAATCTGCATATTACAATTAAACACAGCACTCTATGCAAGCACATACATTATGTGCTCTACACATTTGGCATAAAAAAATAGGGTTTTTTTTCTTTTAAATAATTAGATTTTCAGTCTAACTTCACTTAACATTAACTAAAACGTAATTATAATCAAAAACATCCAAAAATAGGCGTTAAATGGCTTACATTTTCTTAGAAAAAGATTGTTTTATTCTAATGTGAGTAAAGACTCATTATTAAAATGAAGGTTTAAACAAACAAATCAAAAACAAAAACAAAAAAATCTCTCGAGGCGTTAGAATCTTTCTTAGAAGAATTCAAAAGCTAATTACAGATTTTCAACTTTCCGCTTTTAAGAAAAACGGCCTTTTAGTCTTTTAGTCATTATTTTAAATAAATACAACGCTTTTAAATATTTTTTTATTTTCATCACGTATTATGCAGATGATGAAATCGTGTTTGTTCTTATGAAGTAGTGATTTTTAAAAGAAACACGGTTGTGAAGCATTGTTAATTATGTGTATTTATGTTTTGTATTTAGGTACTACATTTTAGGTTTTAATAAATAATAAATTTCAAAATACAAATTATTTGCATGCAGATGTGTAGATGTATGTGATGCATTGGAATTTGGAAATTTGCGATCAGGTAAAATAAAAAATTTCTTTGAAAACAGGAAAAAAAGATAATATGATTTCTTATTCAATTCCTTCTATTAGCTCACACTCTCGCTATATATATCTTGTTCAAATTTTCAATCGTTCATAACATACATTTTATTCATCCACTCAAGCTGAAATACATTTTTTTTAAACTTGTAGTAGATGACACTTGACGTTAATACCCTTTTTTCAAATATTAAGTCATTAATTAAATTTAATTCATTAATTTGCCTATAGATGGCGCCAGATAAACATAAAAAAATGAATGAAAATTATTTATAAAGGACTTTCTGCAATACAGAGAAAAAAAAAGAAGGAATTGACTTAAATTTTTTTTTATATTACTTGTTTTTTTAAGTAATATAATACTTAATTTATCTATGTACAAAAATAAATGAAGTAATTGTTGAAAATAATGAATTACACAATTAAAATGTATATTATAGTAAATCCGATTTATCCAAGTTTCCTGATTGTCCGAGGCAAGTTTAATCGATATTAACACAAATAATCGGGACTATAATGTATTTTGACTTTTTATCATTTTACAAAATGATCTTTAAGAAAAAAAAACTGCTATTATATTTTATATTCTTATTACAGTTATACTTTTCTCACTATTTGTATTTTTATTTTTATTTACTAACTAAAACATCAATAAAAACTTTTCAAAACAGGTATATTAAATTTAGAACTACAGGTATATAAATACAGGTATATAAATACAGGTATATAAATTAGGTATATAAAAACAGGTATATAAATCCTTATTTCATATTTCAAAATATCTTTATAATGTATGGTATCTTTATCTATTTTTTGTCAAATTAAATTGATATTTTAATATTTTAATGCTTTAAGTACTTTATTACTTTTTAGCATTCATTCATGAGAAAGTTGAACTGATCTGAACAATTTAATTACCATGCAAATAAAATTGGCATAATTAGTACCGTAATTAAAAAAAATACTAATTTAAAATAGATAATTGACAATCGATAATGCAAATATCGAATTTGCAATTCCAAATCTACCATTTTCCATTTACTATCCTCATTTTACAAAATCATTAAAATTACAGAATTGATTAATGAAAATTATCTGAGCTCCAGATTTATGCATCAAAAGAAAAACCAATCATCACGTAACAATATATTCACTAATTAGGGAATACATAAATTCTGGAACTAATCTTGCTAGATGTTTGCAAATGAGGAAGTCAAAAGGTGATTTTAAAAGCTGACTTTAAGAATATTTTATTTCAATAAATTCCTGATAATAATTTTAGCAGCTGAAAATCACTGAAAAATATTCTTTATTGTGAGATTTATGTAATCGTAATGATTTTTAATTTTAACTACTCTTAGTTCTTTGATATTTGGTAATTATTGGTAATTTAATTTTCATTTTTGGTATTATTGGTATTGAAATAAAATATTTGGTAATTTAATTAAGAATATAAGGGGGCCTGTTGGCCGAGTGGCTAGCGCTCTAGCACTTGATACCACAAGGTTCGAGTTCCGGCGGTGCCATGGATGTTCGTAGCGGTTCGGAATCTATTTTAAACCGTATTTCCCGATCTAATATGATCGTAGAGCATTTTTGGGGGTAGTGTTACTCGCATCCGTAGCATATCCTCAAACTACACGTGACCGTGGGTAGTGCTAAATGAGAACAGCGGTGCAGCCCTTGCTTATGGCATAAAGATTAACTGTGTCTGTATTGCCAGCTGCAGTAGAACAAAAACATAACTAAGAATATTTAAGTTGACAGACTTTATTTTTACTATTTAGGTACGTTATGTACCAAAACACAATGGGATAAACAGGATAATTTCCGGTGAAAAATTTTCTTCTGACCCAAATGTTTTAAAAAAATTTCCAGGAAATTTTAGCTATTTTTAAAACAGTCAGATTAAATTTTTCCTACTGTTTTAATTTTACATTACTTTATCAGGAATATAAATGTTGTGTGAGATTCATTTTCTGAAATCAGTTTTCATCGAGATATTTTATAATTAATAATAACAACTTGATTTTTATAAATTAAATAACAAAAATATAACTTTAGAGACAATTTATAATATTATTAAAATAGTGTACAATATAATAAAGGCAGCATTACATTCTGAAATATATATTTTTGTCACATATAAATAAAATATAACTATAAACGCATAATTACTTTAAATATATGAAAAGAAAAAAAATTAATTAACTTTGGTGTGTTAATAGATTTTCTTTGTTTATATTAATTATGAGCATTGCATTGCAAACGATAATAATATATTTTAGCAAAAAAATAAGACTTAGCAAATCAAATCCAGATAATAAAATTTAAAAATATTATCTGGAATCAAAATACACAATCAGCAATTAAACAACAAAATCAATTCTTTCAAATCAATCAATTAGGATGATTTACTTATTTAAAGCTATTAAATATCATAATTGGAACGACAGACACCAGAAGAACTTACAGGAAGATATCAGATTATTTTCGATGGTGAAAACTTTGAGAGATATTTTAAATTCGCTTTGCATCTTGAGCACAGTCAGATAATTGAAAAATAGATAGAAAATTTTAGTTCCTAACCTTAGTAATTGGAATTCTGTTGGATACATCATATACTAAGCACATTTTTTATTGAATTCTTTGACAGTTGTAAGGGCATACTTTTTCATTTATTCATTGTCAATGAATTTGATTTAGCAACTAGAATGGCACAACTGTTTCAATAAATTCTTTGTACAAATCATTTATTAAAAATATTGTAAAATTCGGAAAAAAAAAATACATTTGGTAGGATTAACATTATTTGTATTTTTGAATATAACCTAGTAGGTCAACCTACATTTAAATTCAATATCTCTCGAATTGTCTTTTATTAGTAATTTTATTATCCCAACTACACTCATGTCCGAATGCCAACGGCCGTACCATGCTGAATATACCGGTTCTCGTTAGATCACCGAAGTTAAGCATCATTGGGCGCGGTCAGTACTTGGGTGGGTGACCACCCGGAACACTGCGTGCCGTTGGCAAATTTGGGACCTGAATGGCCGAGTGTCTAGCGCTCTGGCGCTCGGTGCCACAGGTTTCGGGTTCGAATCCCGGTGGTGCCATGGATGTTTGTAGTGGTTCGGAATCCACTTTAAGCCGTAGGTCCCGGTCTTCTATGACTGTAAGAGCGTCACGGAGCAAAAGTCAGGCTTCTACCTACGGGTGCTCCATCACAACAGAAGCTGCTTCCTTCCCCTTCAATCATGAGTCCATATGGGCTCGTGGGCTTGGCCAGCCAAGTGGGATAAGAAACAACAACAACAACACACTCATGTCCAAATTTATCATTACATACCCAAAATTAATGATCTTCAATGAAATATCCAGTATCAATGTGAACCATGTTTGCAGAGAATGTGAGAAAAACAAGGCTAACTGGCATTATTCAATCAAAAGTAATCAAACGCTTCTGATAGGCAAATCTAGGTTTACTTCATTTGAAATTGAATCAAACGCTTCGCTCAATGAATATCTGGGTGAATTTCTGCACCACAACATTTGATTTCTGTGTGTAAGGACTGAAATGGGTTTGAAATATCATTTGGAAGAATCTGTGAAGTGGCGACTCGTAGGCTGTTTAGAAGCAAAGCAGCACATCACGGAAGCAGCCAAATATTTGAATATTTTAAGACAGACTTTTTCTACGCTATTGAAACAATTTCAAAACGATAGAACTGTTGTAAGAAGGCCAGAACAAGGACGTAACCAAATGAAAATTGCTTCTGGCAGTAACTGCCCGTAGTAAGAAGAAGTCAACTGCTCGCCAATATAGTTCAGAGCTTGCAATCGCCACTAGAACTTCTGTATCATGGCAAATTGTATACAGAAGGCTTAATGAAAAACGCCTTTATGCCAAAAAGTCAAGAGGAATCGCTTTAATTGGTGCAAAAAACATTAGAACTGGAATAAACATAATTGATCCCC
Organism: Caerostris darwini; assembly: GCA_021605075.1. Lineage (NCBI taxonomy): Eukaryota > Metazoa > Arthropoda > Arachnida > Araneae > Araneidae > Caerostris > Caerostris darwini. Next base: position 6,756 of record BPLQ01001226.1, read on the forward strand.
TGTTCTCTTTACTGATGAGTTGAGGTTTAGTTTTACAGGTAATTCTAAACGGATGGAGTCATATATAATTATATTGAATAATGGAACAATTTATTTACGTTTTGGTCTAATCAATGTAAAATGATCTTGGTAAATTTTAAAACCTTTTAAGGTACTTCATCTACTGACATTATTTATGCGTTTTCGAGTAGAATTGGAGAAATTGTCACATAAAAATATACAGCAAATATGACACTTATTTTCATATTATGCAAAAAAGTGAATAAATAAATAAATAAATAAAAATAAATAAATAACATTTGTGATTATAGTTTAAATTAAAGGATTTACTCTATCATGAATCATATAATTCTACATTTTACAGAAAATTTTCGAACTTTCAAATATATATAAAAATAAATAAATAAATAAATAAATAAAAAGAAATAAAAATAAAAAAAAACCCTCAAATTCATTATTTATTTCACTGATCATGTCTTTAAGGAAAAGTTGAGTACCCTCTTCTCATCAAAAATTGTAAATAATTGATTTATAACAAGAAATGCACATATTAAATTAAAAAAAAAGCAACTCCATATTGCCATTACGCAAGCATGACTCCATACACACTATATACTTACCCGGGCAAGAAATTTTCAATAATTGATTTAGAAACCGCGATACGTGATATCGTTAGTTAAAATGATTACCCTTCTATAGCGGAACGTGGGGCAACTCTGCAGCGCACCGCTCTGCTGGTCTCGCATTCCCCCGTCTCGTTATCGGGGGGCACGAGGTTCACGTAAGGGGGCTCCTCCATGAACGTGATCTTCATGTTGAACTTCTCCGGAACTCCCGGGGGTGGCACGGGAGAACCGCCAGGCCACACGATGTCTTTGATGTCCAATCCGTCTTCAGTCCAGATACCGATCTGCAGAGAATAGTAGGAAGATCAAAAAATAAAGTAGAGAATATATAATTAAAATTCTTTATAGAATTTTTAATAAAACTTTTATTTGATATGGTTAATATGAACTTATTACATGTTAACCAGTAACTGTCATGGACCATTAATTAAAATTATAAGTCTTAGCCATTAATCCTTAATGTACATGTGGATGTGTAAAGGCACATATAATGCTTGTGCAAGGATACTTGTACTACCTAAAAGTATTATTAAATGTTAACTAGTAATTGAACCATAATTAAAATTATAATTATTAGCCATTAATTCTTAATGTACGTGTGGATCTAGGAGGGCACATATATTCCTTGTGCAAAGATATATGCCTTGTGTACTACCTAAAGGTACTTGTAATACCTTAAAGTATTATTAAATGTTAACCAGTAATTGCCATGAACCATTAATTTAAATTATAATTGCTAGCCATTAATTCTCAATGTAGTGGATGTGTAAGGGCACATATATTCCTTGTGTAAAGATACTTGTACTACCTAAAGATATTATTTAGATACCTAAAATTTAATTTGGCAAGCCATTTGCCAGTATTTTATGCTAAAAATTTAAGTTTTATAATCTTCAATGTATATTATTCCTATTTTTACTGATATTTGGAAAGCTTTATTTTTCAAGGTGAGTAGATAGATTTTAAGAGTGATGGTAACGCGATGGGTTTTAGTACTAAAGAAGCTTGGTTCAAAACCCAACGAATCAATCCAGGAGATTTCAGGACAGAAGAATGTATATTCATTGACAAGTACATAAGAACAAACTACCACTCATATTTGACAGCAGATAAGCTGCATTGTTGATAGTTATAGTACATGCAGTTAACGTTTTGTACTAATGAGAACAACCTGCCACTTAAATCTGACAGCAGATATTCAGTGTCATGGATAATGAGACCTCATAAAATTAGCGATTGTCTGTGCGATCTGTACGTGTCTGTGCTTCACAGGTCGAAATAATTACGGATGGAATATGAACTACACCCTGAGTTGTGTTAGATCAAATTAAAAGCTCCCTTATCTACACTGGAGGGATGACCATAATAAATCTATTTGCCAGAAAGTAATTCCGTTGTGTGTGGGAAAGTATATTAACAATTATTTGCTATTATCGAAGAAGCTCGTTCCAAGTTATGATGGTACAATGACGGTGCAGTATAGCAGGATCTCTGTGAAGCACTCTGGATAACATTAAATCCTCTGTATTGGTGGAAAAGGGCTTCATGTTAAATTAACCAACATTTAAAAGCAACACAGAACACTTATAATGAAAAACTGCACGCGGAAAGATAATACTAAAACGATAATACTTTAATAATATACTGATAATAATTTTTTGTTTCAATAAATTGGTATAGAAAATTATTTTTCGTTTCGTATATTACCAAAAAAAAACGTTAGACTAATTTTTATTTAGTAACATAAATTTTCTTCATTTTTTTTATTCTAGTAAGAAAGAACCCCATTATCAACAACATTGGAAAAAAAAAAGAATATGATAAAAAAAATAAGTATGATTTATGTAATATGAAAAAAAAGTAAAAACAAGATTAAAAGCAAAACTAAAGCGAAATACTTAATATTCAACATTCAATATGATAAAAATGCTTAAAAGTTTTTAGACTTAATTATATTACGCGAAAGTGTTTTACATCAACATAATATCGTGATTCGTTTCGCCATAAAAGCAATTTTTTTATATTTATTTCACTAGATAACAGAACACCATTATGGCTATCATGCTTTAGGGAAAAAGGGCAAATACTTATGCACTTTTTTAAATTACATTAACGGTCGAAGAAGCCTTATTTCAAAATATAAATAAACTTTGCTATTTATTGCATAAATTACCAATTGTAGTTTGTATATTAGTTCTTTTTTAGTTCATTTTTAAGTTAATAGGAAAATTTTTAGATATAAGGATAAAATATTTTATTCAACAGCAGAAAAATAATTAAAAAAATCTGTTAGTAAACTATTTATTTTTAAAATATGCTAATATTTTGTTTTTTAAAATGTTTGTCAAATAATATAATTTTTTACATTTTATTTAATTAATTTTATTAATAAATTTAAAATCTATGAAATTAAATTAAATTAAAAGATACTTCGAAGATGATAAAAATAAGATGTTGCCAAATAACTATTAAAAATAGTTTCAAAATAGTCATAACACAAATATTTACGATTTATAATAACTCCTTGATGATTCTTGTATATAAATTTTAAAACGTTACAAACGATTAAATTAAAAAAATAAGAAATTTAAAAGTTTAAAAATGCATATTTTATTATACCTAAAAAATCAAAATATGAAATGAAATTAAAAACAATTTGATTTTGCACGATGTTAATTTTTTATATATTTATTTTTATTAAGAAATATAGTCTAGAGCAATCCTGCTCTGACTGACTTATTACCTACAATTGTCTAGATGAGAAAAGTTCGCTTTTCTCCTAAGCTATTTTTTCTCCTAATTTGACCTTTGCTCATTATGGTTTTATTTTTTTATTACATGCAACTGATTTCTTCAACATCTACACTTTTGAAATTTTTGTTATTTTTCATTTTATAATTTTATCAAATAAATAATTCTTTTTTAAAAAAAAGGGCATTTAATTATCTATTTTTCTTATTAACTTAAAGGGCATAAGACCACCGCTATGTTTCAACATTTTACAATGAAGAGCTAGTGAACGCTACGTATCCAAGGCTACGTATAGGTATTAATCTACAATAAGAGTCTAGAGCAAATACATTTAAAATAATTTGTATTGAATATTTTTTTAGTTATATATACTTTTTTATGTTAATAATATTATTAAGAATCACGAATAAAAAACATTTGTAATTAAATTTCTGTCTTTAAAACGGCAACATTAACAACAAAATTAAAAAAAAATTATTCTAAAAATATAAAAAAATTATTCTTATAAATTATTCTAATTATATTATTTACAATCTGATTTAAAAAGTTTGTCTGGAAAAGCTCTTAGGGTTATGGGTTAATTTTCTTCCCCTATTGTAGTGTAAAGAATTTCAACTTAAATTATGAATAATGAATACTGACCCCTTTTAATATCATGCAACACTGAACTCGGGAAGTAACGATTAACTTTAATAAAAGAACTTCAGAACAATTTATTATTCTGACAGTGCCATCTATCGTGTGTAAGTCAGGAGTCTATAATAAAAGTTCCATCTTTTTTGGTACGACAATTTATTTGGATTATATCTAAATAAATCCACATTTATAAATATATATATTATGATAGGATTCATTTTGTTATATTTTCTGAATACTGTATCTATTAACCATTATTTTTATGTTGAAAATTTAAAAAATAAGTTGAGATTACATTATATGCATAAATGACTGAGTTAGGATTTAATGATATATTATTCTAATATGATGATTATAATAAAAAACTACAACATTTATCTTTTGTAAAACATTTTTAGTGATACCAACATATATCAACTAATAGTAAAGGGAATTTCACCAAGAAGAATTTTGTAAATTACATTAAATCCTTTACTGGTAGCAAGAGGGAGTAGCTTGAAACAGGACCAAGTTGAACTCTTTAGTTTTTATTGAACCTGGATTATACCGGAAGTCACCCATGGGTGCAAAGAGATTAAATTGGACAAATAGAAAGAAATTCTAATAATATTGAATCTAATGTCAGCACTTATTCATCACTTTCCTGTGTATTTAATTGTTATCTACGAATTGGTTTATTTCAATCACATACGATTTAAATAAATTAAGCATTTTATTATATAATGCATTTATTATCTACGGATTAATATAATTATTATATATTAGCATTTATAATATACGGATGCATAATCACTTTTCCCTGTACAATCAAATAACAGAAGTTAAATTTTTTTTACAGTTAACATAATTGTTGAATACAATAATATATAGTTAAATTTATAATACATTATATAAAGCTGCTAGTAACTAGCTATTTAAAGAGAAAATATGTAATTTTGAAAAAAAAAATAATAAATAAATTTTCAAAAAAATAATAAAAAATGGCGAACTATTTTTTAAATATTTTTATTTAATAATTATTCATTAAAAATTACTTAATTTGCACGACGTAAAAATTTCTCAGAAAATTGGGTATTTAAAATATAACCTTTTACAAACCAGCAATCTTTCTTATTTTTGTTATTGTAAAACATAAAATTTTTAAGATTATGTTCTTGAATAACACATTTTTCTGAATTTCATATTAATTTTATCTTGTTATATGTTTCAGTAAAAGAAAACAAGATTTTAAGAGAAAGTTAATTATAACCATGTAAAATATAAAAGTTTGAGGATTATGTTCTTTAATGATATCTTTCTTTGCATTTAATATTTTTTTCATCTTGTTACATGTATCAATAAAAGAAAACGAGACTCATGTTGAGATTAAATAACATATATTTTATTTTTCATACCATATCGTTATAATATATATACATGCATGCCATAACAAGTGAGAAGGAGAAAGGAGAAGGTATCCACGTATTTTATTTTCTGTTTTTGTTGGCTCAGGAACAGGAAATGTATATAATATTTTTAAAAAGAATCATAATACGGTCTCTATCTCAGCAATCTCCGTGTATGACTGGATCGTGGGCTCTCGTGACATCAAAGCTAATGGGTTCTTGATTGGCTCGTTCGTGATGACGTGGTTCTTTGTGAGATCTCGTGGTTGGTTGATAGCAGATGCAGCACTTGAGTGTCTGGAAAAAAGTGCAGAAGAATCGAACGTCAAAGTGAGATAAAATTTGTTCAACACTTTTAAGTAAAAAATGCCTATCCTTTTTAGTGAAAGGTGTTTTTATATTGAAAATTGTACGTAACTTGATGTAATACTAGTTGCAAGAAATAAACTTTATATTCTTTTGTAAAGAAGTGTAAGAATGGAATTTGTTGAAAGGGTGTTTGATAGATCTTTTGTAGAAATTAGGGAAGCTACTCAAGCTATATTTTGAAAAGGATTGTATTTATTTTCATTTCATATTATGCTTTTTTTCTCTTTCTTCATAATTTAGTTTACTATGGAACTGATATATTATTAAACATTAATTTGATAATTTTGCTTTGGAATACATAAATACAAGCGACTCTTAGAATTAAATCTAAATAGAATGAAATCAAATTAATTTTCTTAGAATTAGAATTAGATGAAATAATATTTTGTACAATTCATAATAGCATACTTTGAAGGAAGTGTGTTATGAATTTGTTTAGTTAGTTTTAGGCCAATTACATAAGAAGGATATAATACCATAGAGGCAATATTGAAGAATATAACTAAAAAGTAAGCGTAAAGCGCATCAATTTAATTAGGTTATTATAATAAAAGAAAGTAAGAATAGGAAAAGTTAATAGCAAGGAATATAAAAGTTAATAGTAAAGAATAAAAAAATTAATAGTAAAGAACTCTTCAAAAATAGGAAAACGTTTTTTACCTGACATGGTGTCTAAAATTTTTTTTTGTTAAGTTGGTAATTAACAACAAGTTCAAAAAGTGATTTTCATTCTTGTACATTTTGTCCATGATAATATCTATATATATAATATTATTATATTATATTACATTACATTATTTTATATAGTGTAATATAATATAATATTTCTTATATTATGTTATATTATTACAAATTTGCTGAAGGTTGAAAGCATGTATGTATTAACGTTTTAATTAAATTAATTTTTCTGTTTAAAAATATTTATCTAAGTATTCGTTTCTTTATTTTGGCTGCAGCTGGATAACATATTGGTTTATATATTTCAGGAGGAAAATATCTTTTGGTAAAATATACGGAGCTCTAGTTTCAATTTTTCTTTCTTCATATAAATATAAACAGTACATAATATAACAGTTCATTAATATTTTTTTTATAGAAATATTCTTCGAAGAAAAAATAGAAAAACATAAACTAGCAAAAAAATTAAAGAAAAATAGTGCTGAATGTTAGAAATAATTCTGTTGAAAAATTAATAAATTATAAGATCAATAAATCTCAAATCATCTAAATTTTTTTTACTAATGTTTAAGTAAGAAACTTTTATTTCTACTTCTATACTTTTTTACATGCATAAATAAAAGAAAATGAAAGGGAGGAGTTTGTTTTTATCACTGATTCATAGCATAAGAAGAAAAATAAATAAACATTGGAAACTCTGAGATCTTCGATTCTACAAATTTCCCCCTTAAACTGTATGGAGCCATGAAATCTTTCAGTTACAAAAGCTTTATAATAAATTGTTTTGTCTAAATAACTTCATCAAGCCAGACTTGACGATAAACTAATACTTGATAATAACAATAAAATAATACTTGGCTTTTGTTTAAATAACTTCGTCATGTCTTAGTAGTTTTTGAAACACGAATTCTAAAAGTGTGATGCATTTGAAAGCAGATTTTTGAGATAGTTTATTCAATACTGTTTATAAATCTAGTGTGATATACAAGAGGGAATACAAGAAAGAATAAAAAAAATCACTATCTTTCCGTCTCGCCTGGAAACTCAATCCTCCAGGACCTTCTGTCTAAGTTATTAATATTTAGATAGACTGAAGAAATTATAATACAAGGAACATATTTTTGTACACAATCCGCTTTAAGAAGTAGCAATTTATTCATGTCCCTCTATATTCTATGAGTCGTTTATTAAATAAAGAAACATTCGAGTATATATGTCTTCTTTATATTTTCTTCTTGTTTAAAAATCAGTCCATGCAGACTGTATACTTTTGTAAAATAGTGTTTTTACTTATTTAATCGATAGTCTGCATAATTTAATTTTTTGTACGAATTTTTTGTGTGTGTTTCAAATAACATATCAATTAAATATTATTCTAATCAGATGACTAACATAGTGCCACACTTGGTAGCGATTGTGGCGATGCTGCTTTTACATGCCACTGTGATTGTCACTGTCTTTGCTTTAAATAACATGCCAATTAAACATTATTCTAATCAGAAGACTAAAATAATGTCACACTTGGCAGCGATTGGGTCGATGCTGCTTGTAACATGCCACTGTATCATTACGAGTAATACACAACCTCTTCACTGTAAAAGGCAGAAGGTCAAAAATATTCCTACATTGGCTAATCAATTGAGGAGGGGGCATAAGGAGATGTTTGGTAAAGAAATCTCATTGTAACACGATATGTAGTATTTTCTGGATATTATCCCTCTAAAAAACATGCTACATGCAGATAAGTAAAAAAAAAAAGGAAGATATATATATATATATATATATATATATAGATTTACTGCAAGGTGAGTATGAAGTTTTCCAGCTTGCGTATCCTGATCCTGGCCATGTCCAGCTCGTGCTTCACCTTCCACAGCTGGGTGTCGCACACCGGGTCCTTGCATCGATGGTGCTTGATCAGGTCCTGAGCTTCGTATACAGCTCCACGAAAGCTCAAGGACTTGCCCATGCTCTGCAACACAAGGGACATATATTCACTCATCTCAAACAGTGCAGAGTAAAATGCGTATAAGGTTGTAACGAAAGTTCTGTCGGTTTTGATTTTCGAATGATAATTATAAGGCTTTATAACTTCGATTAAAATTATTATTTACGATGGATAAATTAGTTGATCAAAAGGCGATCAATTGGAGTGACTATGGCTTAGTTGTAATTCAAGATCTATCCCCTAGCCTCGGTATACATGCAAAGAAAATTATTTTGAATGTATGGTGGGTTATGAATGGAATTGTTCAGTATGAACTGTTGTGAGTCAATCAAGTAATAACCAATGAAGTTTATTGATAAACAGAAAGGGGTGAGTTTGCCACAGGACAATACCATAAATCTTACACAAATAGTCTAGAATAATTAGGCTGGAAATTTGTGTAACTCAGTTCTCGTTCATTAAATAAAAAGACGCTCCAAAAATAATAGTTTAATAATACGTTAACATTTAAGTACAAATAATTTCGGCAAAAAGTCATTCATCAATGACTAGAATAATAATTAGAATCCCTACATCTGTTACCAAGATACAAGATATAATGTACCAAAATACAGAGTACTGATGACATTTGTAGTTCAAGAAATTAATAAGCAACAGGACTTCCTACATTTATGCTTTGTCAACCGATTCTTTCCACTTTGCTCTGTCAAATTATTATCTTTACAGAAGCTTACTAAATCATTTTGAAGACTTAAGGTTGACACCAACAGAAGACGTTAAAGTGAAGAGGAAATCTTAGCAAAACCAAATTAATCTTCTAAGCATTTCAAAGCAAAACAAAATGAATTTTATAAAATATCATTCAAAAGAACACTGACTACGTTGACAATTAAATAAATATATTTTTTTATTAAGATGTCTGTTTTATTTGTATTGGAAAACACACAGAACTTTCGTTACACCTTTAATTTCTTTAATGCATTTAGATAGAGATTATACAACTTTAATTTCTTTAATATATTTTGATAGAGATTTTAATATTTACTACCAAATTAGTTTTTTACCCAAATTTATTCATTCTACATTAATTTTAACTTATACCAAATTAGTTTTAGTTTATGTGAGCATAATAATTATAATTTCATTTTCTGAAAACTGTCCCTTTTATTTTTGGTTCTTGCTACTTTCGACAGCGACTATTTGGTTTTCAAAATAATGGCCTCAGCACTCGTCACCAATAGGTTGATCACGAAAAGGGCCCATTAAAATTATCTGTTACAGATATCTTGTTATAATTGCCCAATTTTTAAAATGTTTATAAAATAATAAAAACCTATTTAATATCGAAATGAGGCATTTATTCAGAGTACGGACTAGATTGTGAAGAAAATGTGGAAGTAATGAGGAAGGTAATGTGGAAGGTAATGAGGAGGAAGTACCAGACTGAGGAGCGTAAAGCATCCCCCGTTGTCCTTCTTGGAGAGGTGCTTGCGGACGTAGAGAAAGTAGACGTGTTCCAGTCCTAGCAGAAGGAGGGTCAAGAGCACTCCGCATCCGAGCAGCAGGAAGGCACTCATGAACTGGTTGATGTCCAAAGGGTTGCTTGCGTTCCGCTTCTGATTCTGGGGCTTACACACGCCCTGCAGCCAGAAACGCTGGAGACGCTCAATGTCCCCTGCAACCAACATGGTAACAACACTGAGAACATGCTTTACATATGTATGCTGAACATAGGGCAACAGGAAATTATGGATCGAGTTACAAGATTATGTAAGTATTAAGAAGAGAAAGAAACAAAATGTTTTTACTGATATATAATATTTCCATGCAATGGACTCTTTGCATCTCTGCAGACGTCTGTATAAGTAAACTTATGAATTAACATCAAGTTTGATAAACAGTTTTAGCTCCTATAAATAAGTAGAAAGCATTTGCTGCATATAATATTTCACCTATCCTCATGTGAGAAATGAAGCTGGATAATGTAGTTGGATAGTAGAGATTTCATAACTCTGCTTAGTTTTATATAAATCTCGGCTTATTAATGCATGTCCTGATATTGAATACTTACCAATACATGCCCATAAAATTAATTATCATTTATTGAACTATGACTATCCAATGAATTTCATATCGAAATACTTTGCCTACAGACATTTTTTATTATATAATTTTGTAATGAATATTTATTGATTTTATAACAGTGAAGAATTCTTAGACACTCTGCATTTCTTGCTAAATCACCTTTACAAATGGTTTTGCTAGGCATGTTCTCATCTTTTCCAGAACAATCTATACCAGGTCTAATCGATTCTGCTGATATATAAAAAAAATTGAAATGCCATTTATATTTATTTTGCTCTATTTATTACAATAACATTTAAAAAAATGTCATGGGCAATAAATACGAACGAAGACTGACATTTCAATTAAAGTTATTGATAATGTATAATTAAAGAATAAAAAGATATTTAAAAACAGCAGCACCCCTTAACATATCTCTATGTTTATCGTAATAATATATTTTACTCAACACACACACACACACACTCACACACACACACACACATATATATCACACTATACACACACACACATATATATACACACACACAGAACCTTATCTCTCTCTTTATATATATATATATATATATACATATATAGAGATATAGAGAGAGAGAGAGAGAGAGGAAAAGATAAGTTCGTCTATTAGTAATCTTTATTATGCTATTATTTATGTTTATTCGTAAAATTTATTTTTTCTGGTCTTTATAGAGGAGAATATTAATAAAAAATTTAAGAATGAATGTTTTTATCTCTATCAAAATTGAAAATTACAACAAGTTAAGTAAAAAAAGGTTGACCAAGATTAGTTGTCCTAGTCTACTAAGAAAGAAATAAAATTGGTACTTTTAAGAAACATAAAGAAAACTTGGTCTATTGTATAATCTAATATATTTTATTTTCCGTGTCTGGTCAAATGGTAGAACATTTTGTCCTTAAATGGCATCTGAACAATGTTAAGATTAAATTTTTTCAGGATGCCTTTAAATTTTTGTTATTTTTTTTCTGTTATCCCATTAGAGAATTTTTTAAAATATAAATTAATGTGTTTAATTAGTAATAGGAAATTTTAAAATAATTGAATGGATTATCTGAAAGTATCTTGAATAGTACATTTTATTTTCAATTCTTTTATAAAATGAAATATAATCTTATCTAAGATTTAAGAGAACAATTTTTTAAAATTCTTATTAATTAAATAGTCGACTAACATTTAGTCTTGAAGTAAGATTATTATACATAAACAATTTTCTGTTTACCTCCAAAGTAGCTTATTCACTTTCATAAATTATTGCTAAAATAATCTTCTGAAACGCTTATACAAATAATTATCTGAAATTTGAAGAATTTATACTTCTGATGCCACTTAAAATAAGTGCAACCCCTTCCGCCCCCTTTCCTGACCCCTTTCCCCCAACCCCTTTCCATTTATCTTTAAAATTTAAAGCAAGAATATGATGAAAAGTTGCATAACCTATTATTGAACATTCGAATTTCTATGTTTGTCCAGACTTCTAAGCTTTAAAGTTTTATTTACCAAACAGGCAACATAAACGTAACCTGAAGCAATCTGACCTCAAAATCAACTTGTAAACATACTTACATTTGAGGAGACGACAGGAAGATACACATTATTTTTCCAAACAATGTTATTGCTTTACTGAACTTCAGGGAATTTAGAAAAGATTTTTTTACTGGATAACACCGTATTACGTAAACAACAATACATGAATTTTCATGAAAATTCGCATAAACAATTTTACAATAAAATGCTGAATTATTTTTTTTAGCGATGATAAACATGAATTTTGGTACTTTTTTTATGAAATCAAAATTATTGACGAATTAATTTATCATTAACTATTGTTTTTTTTAATACACATGATACAAACAGAATATGTCACACAATGTGTAATATTTTTAGCTTAGAATATGTAGCCATAAAATAAATCTATATTTATCATTTTTAAGAGAATCGTGGAGGATTCAATGGATTTTTGAGCTTAGGGAACTGTATAAGGAAACTAGATAAAAGTTATTGGGGCAAGAGTTTTGTATCTATGCTGGAATTGGTCGAACAGGGGAGGGAGGGTTCTATGAAATAAGAGGAAGATGCTAATTTCTTTATTACAACCCTGCAATGTTGTTTCAAACTGGCTTCGTACAATTTGTGTGCATCGTAATAAAATATTCTCCCATAGGTGAATCCTAAATAGCGTTGAATCTGCTACATATTTGCCGTTCCAGTGGCGTATAACATCATGTCAAAGAGGCCAAGATTTGAAAACAATATAAATATAAGTATCATTCACTTGAGCTATTTTCAAAGTAGTTTAACATGATTTTTTTCAGTTTTTTAGAAAATTAACAAAATATTATCCTATGCATTAATTTGTTTTCATTATTATTGATTTACCAATAATGTGGATTATTTCGGACATTTTATTATTTAAGTTCTTTATGAAGAATTTTAGCAGTTATAAAATTTAATTTCATATTAGCTATTTGAATATTTAGGCAAATTTAACTATATATTTTTTAATCTTATTCTTTCTTTTTATTATTGAAAGCCAAATTATAAGTATATTTAATAACAATAATTATATTACTTTATAGGATTAGAGGAACATTTTTAATTCAAGTAAAATACTCATTAAATTAAACTAATTTCATTTTAATTGTATTTGAAAATATTCAAAAGACTATTTAATTTGTATCTTGAATTGAATTTTTTCTAAATAACCCACATTCTTGTATATAATTATGTTAAAAAAACATACTTAGTATATATTTATTAAAATTTTTTTCATAGTAATTTTAATTTAATTTTAATTTAACGTTAATTTCTTGAGTTTTTAGAAAATTAAAAAAAATTTCATCTGCATTTATTTGTTTTCATTAATATCGATTTACTAATAATGTGGATAATTTCAGACACTTTATTATTTAAAATCAATTTTTTCGAATCGAAGAATTTTAGCAGTTATGAAATTTACTTTCATGTTGAATATTTATGCAAATTTTACTATATTTTTTTACCATTTTTTAATTTTATTCCATTCTATATTTTTTAACCATTCGTAACCATTCTCGTTTTTTTTTTGTCGAAAGCCAAATTATAAATGTAATTAATAAGAATGTTTTTATTATTTTATAGGAATAGAGGAACATTTTTAATTCAAGTAAAATACTCATTCAATTGAACTAATTCCCCTTTAATTGTATTTGAAATAATTCAAAAAACTATTTTGTTTGTATCTTGAATTGATTTTTTTCTAATTAAGCCCAATTCTTCTGTATAATTATGTTCAGGAAATCGTATTCAATATATACTAATTAAAATTTTTTCTATAGTTAACTAATAATTTAGCAATGAAGTTTTATTTACAATTGAACAATGTAAAAGCGAACAAAATTGAAATGAAGTTAACATGAAATTCATAATTTCAGACAAGAAAAATGCAGGAATACTTTGAATTGTTAAAAAAAATTTATAAGGCTTTAGTTTGAAATGATATTTAAAAAAATAATGGAACATATATCAATCTTTTAAAAAGGTATAGATTTATATTGGAATTATAATAGTTTTAAAAGATTAAAAGAGAATATTTACAATTTTAAAAAAAAACGACATCTGTAATACATTTAAAAATTTAACTAGTTCTGATTTTTTCTTCTTTTCTACCAAAGTTCATATCTTACAAAGAAATTTCCTAATTTAAGCAAAAGGTTTATTTTCTAATTATTTTCCCAGACGTCTGGTTTTGAGTTTGCAAATGCCTTTAAACCTAGTCTTTGATCAGAATTTTGCATTACCAAAATAGCAAGCCTGAAAGTTCTGAAGAGATTTGATAAAGTTTTAATTAAACTGCAAACTAATTTCATCGAATTTAAAAAGGTTTTTAGGTGGCATTAAAGACATTATACATATAATTAGAAAACCTGTTTCTAATTTTATGAAAAAAAAGTTAATTAAGCGGAAAAACGTAAAGAAAAAAAATTGAATTTCGATGTAATCTGTAATATTATGAATAAAAATGAAGTTTTTCTCTGTCCTTTTGTATAATGTAATAATTGAACTTTTGAAAATATTATGTTTATATAAAAAATTATATGAAAATATTATGTTATACAATGGCAACATAAATTTTTATTATATTATGGCGAAAGATTGAGAAAGATTTCTTTTAGTTGCTGAAACTTTGCTACTAAAAAAAAATTACATCTATTTATCATTTTTTATTTATTTGTTAAAATAAATGCTATTAAGATATTTATTTCAAAAATATTCTTTTCTTAAAGTTGTTTTCGAATGTATGAAAAGGAACTTTAGATATATGCAGGTGGTTATTAAAATAACGGAAACACCTGTGAATAAAAGTGACATTTATGAATGCACTTCGTAAGCATTAAAATATAATCTTAGCTACCAGTTTTGTTTTTTATATAAAAAATAAATATCATGGTTGTATGAGGTAGCATTAATGAAATTGCATACACATTGAAATTTTGTCAAAAGAGTCAGACCTCACAGACTTTCAAAGAGGCCAAAGTGTAGAAGTTCTACTAGCTGGAGCAACTATCAACAAAACATCTCAGCCTTTAGGAGTTTCTAGAGGTATGGTGTCTAAAGTCATGACATCGTACACACAGCGCTGCAAGACAAGCTCGGCAAAGCGAAATAGTGGACGGAAGGAGAAGCTGAGTGACAGAGGTCGACGGGTATAGAAGCGGATTGCGATGTCTCAAAAGCGAACAACTGCAGCAAAAGTGACCAGTGCCATTGCCAATAATTACAGCTGAGGCATCTTCATAAACAGGACATTTACGGCAAAGCAACAATTCCCAAGCCACTTGTCACATCTGTTAGTGCCAAACGTCGTCTACAGTGGTGCCATAACCACAAAACCTGGTCAATTGATAAGTGGAAGACGAATCATCTTTTTCCATTTTTTCCACAACAGGACGGTACACGTTTGGAGGATACAGGCACAAGCGTATGATCGTCATTGTCACCTTCAATTGTCAAGAATGGAGGTGGATCTGTCATAGTATGGGCAATCGTATCGTGGTTTTCTGCTGGCCCAATCGTAAACCCTGAAAGGAAGGATCACTGATGATGAAAGATCACTTTGTTTCCCTGCAGGAGATGGCCTTTTTTCCAGGATAATAATACTCCTTTTCATGCAGCGGACCTGTAGATTCCTAGTTTGATGAACACGAGGATAAAAGTGAAACATCTGCCCTAACTTTCTCCTAACTTCAATACCATCGAACCATTATTGACTATTTCAGAGCTATAAATCGATCGGAATGGATATCGTCCAGCGCAGTTTCACAATATCTTCATGAAGAATGGTTCTAAACACTATTCAGCACTTGTATAATTCGATACCCAAGCGAATTCAAGCTGTATTGTTATCCAAAGGTTGTGTTTTATACGCCATTTTAGTAAAGAATTCCTTATAACTCTAGGGTGTATCTATTATTTTGATAACCACCAGTAGAAGATTCAACATACCCAGAAGCCACTTCTTTACCCTCATATTCTTCCACTGAAACAATTAATTTCTCCCAATGGAGCAATTGAAAGATTCATATTATCTTTCCCAAAGATTATACATTATTGAAGAGATGCAAATTATACAAAATATTATTAATAATACTTGAAAACAACAATAATTACCTGTATAAAAATAATAATGATTAGCATAAAATTTATTGCATTTCAATGATGTAATTCATAACAAATATGTATAGATTATTGTATTAGGCCTTCAAATAGAATCCTAAATTTTAAATTTCAAAATCTGTTCTTATTGTCAAATGGCCTGAAGTCATCCGTCATTAGAATGGTAAGTATACATCTAATTCGTAGATTCAGAGTTATTTTGGGGGGCACAACAATTGATACTATTACCCTTTCCAGAAAAGAATTTGGGAGCTGCGAGCCCTCATTCTCTACAAAAGATTTTTCTTTACTGAAAAGATTTCAGAATAATAAAAAAAATTATGACTAATAATAGTTGATTGCTTGACAGCACACACATATTGCATCATCGCATTTAAACCCCGTTTTTATGTCATTTGGGAAGTTTGCACCTTTTTACTCTACCCCGTGGAACATTTTTTTACGGATTTAACGTGCCACTACACAGCATTTACTTCACTTGCTGTGGTTCGAAAATTATTAAGAAAAGCCCAATCTTCTCGAACCCTAACCTGCTGCAGTATAAAGATGCCTGACCATCCAGTGGCTGGCGGTTGATAGGCACAGGTTTCGGGAATGTTTGTAGTGGGTTTTTAAATTGTAGAGTCCAGTCTACTTAAACCTCAGTCAAAAAAAAAAAATGATCCCTACAAACAAGCAAGCTTTCAACGCAAAATGTAAAAACTAATATAATTGACCTATTCTAAAAGCAATTTTTTAACGAAATAATTATCAATATGTAATTAATGCTTCATATTCTTTTATTGATGCTTGTAAATTAGAAATTGCTTATTAAATTATTTTTGATAAATTGTTTATTGAATATCACAAGAAAATAAGAAGACATATTGTATGGAATGCTAAATGCGAGGTGTTTTATAGTATTATACTAATTCTCGAACCGGAGAAATGTATCTCATATTTCATAAATACATTCTCTTAAACATTGAAAGGAATGGAATATCGATACTACTCATCATTATTTTTTATTCGGGATAGTTGTTCGTATTTGAATCCACTTTTTCTTTTTCCATTTATTCAAACGTTCAATAGATGATATATGATAATAGTAATTTTAATGATGATGATAGTAATTTGAGCTTCCATACTCCAAAAAATTGATCAACAGTGGATGGGTGAATGAGATTTCGTTCACAAAAGAACAATTTTCGAATAATGGTTTATTTTAAAGAAACTTGATTGTATTGAAAATAGAAATTATTTAGATTATTATTGTGCTCCTGTGTAAGAATGAATGGTCAAATTCAATTAATATTCATGAAATTACAAAAAGAAAAAACAAGTATATAATGAAACTGAAATACATTTTGGATCGATGAAAGGAAGTTCATTAATTTTTTCTAATGTAGATTATTACTTGAAGTAACAAAGATTTGCAAAATAATTTATTAACTACAAATATTCATATATATTTAAAGGTAAATTTATTTCCTATCATGTAAAGGCTTGTTTGTTTTCTGATTTTCTTAAAAAGATATAAAAAAAACTGTTGCAGGTTTAAAAATTTTGATATGAATGTCGTACATATTAATATGGAATCAGTTGACCTGGATTAATAATTAGTAACACACTTAGGCTCAAATAAACTATTAACATTTATAGTTAATGAGTTCAAAAATGAGTAATTACAAAACTAATACACTTGCAACTATCAAACATGTTCAATTACATCAATTCGTTCATCATCTCGTACATCATCACGTTCAAATCATCATTAAAAATAGGCATCACTTTGATATGATGATGATTATATTGCTAAACGCATAGAACTACAACTTTATAGCTATACAATTGTATAGTATTTAGTTTGAGTTCACGAATAATGTAGCTTTCATTGATGATTTTTTTTGGCTCTCACTTCAAGGAGTTGCTATAGACTCTATGTTAATGTTTTGTTAAAGAAAGTTTTGATAAAGTCTAACCATGCATTCTACTCAAGGCTTAACAACAATACATATTGCTGTTCCGTGGTAACGTGCAACAATGAACTTTATAGTCCTTACTTTTGCGTCTGACACGAAAGTAGTAGTGATGATGTGTATAAGGATTGCTTGGTAATTTATAGTGTTTTCTCAAAAACGCAGGCAAATACAGAGAAGTTACTCCTAAAAAGAAGGTAACCTAAAAGGATCCTGTAGAATAATCTCATTTGTTCATTGCCTGTCGTTGCCCCGGGTTGGGCTGGAGATAGTGTTCATACGAGCATGAGGCTTCTTAAGGTACAAATACAAAACTACAACTAAAAAGACATCGAATTTTGTTTGTGATGTGTTAAATCCCTTTCAACATAAAAATTGATTGTGACACACAATTATATTTGATATTAAAAATTGATTATTTTTCAAGATAAATACAAATATGTAACAGCTGTTTTAAAAGTAAATTAAAATCACTACATTTACCATTATTTTTTAAAAACATAATATATCTTCATATTAATGACAATAAATTAGTATTCTCAAGTGCCATATTCCTTCTTTTTATAAACTGCTTTAAAATTATCGATTCGGGTGCATTTTTAAAAGCCAAAATATTATTAAAATGGATTTGCCGTAAAATCTGATAAACTTCATTTCGTATTTTGATGCTAAGATTCCAAAATAATTCAGTCTGAAGTCGAATCAATAACTATAAAACTTTTCTAACATAATCCACAAACTGATCTTGGAGAATACACTTCATGAATATTTAATAGCTTTAGCTGTGTACTAATTTAGCTGCAACTCGGAAAAGTAAGATTACTTCAGTCAATGCAAATACGTTTTTCCGAGACACAGAGTCTTAACGAGATGAACTTCCTAAATTCTTCATTATGAGTTGAGGGAAAATAATCCTACTTATTCGGAATTTTAAACATTCTTACTCTATTTCTTGAGGCTGTAGAATGCAATATACCCCCACTATAAGTTTAATCATTTTCTACAAGAAAACAAGGTTGAGCTTTAATTTTGGCGAAGAATTTTTTTAATTAAGTCCAAAGCAATGTGGCCCAAAAAACTTTTTCTGAAGTTACAAGGCATGGCAACGGTCTCCCTGTATAAACAATCTTGGAATTCCCATGGACTTGGACAACTAATTTTATCTTTATTTGTTTCGAATCTTTTATTATTTTTATTATATTTTTAACATGCTAGGTTTGGTTAGAAAAGGAAAAAAAATGTTCCTTTCTTGTTAAATTATTTCGACTGTTCTAAGAATGTTCATTTTTTCATAATTAAAAATGACGAAGACGAAATAATGAACATGATGAAAAACATTGCTTCAGAACCATGTTAATAAACAGCTACTTAGAATTTATGAAGCAGGAAGATAAATTACTCACAGCACTAATAAAAGAAGCATATTAAAAAAAATTGTGCGATTATTTTGTAAAAAATATTATTATTACAAAAGTTTTTAATAAATAAGTAAACAATGATTAATTTTTACTTAATTACATTATAATTATTTCATTGAACAATTTTGTAGTAATGAACCAAATCTAGAATGCAAAAA
>BPLQ01001227.1:0-13724 GCA_021605075.1 Caerostris darwini
TAATAGTTTGTGGTCATTCAGGAATATTCAGCAATGAAGAAGTCCCCAAATGCTATGTTGAGATTAATTTTAATATATCAAAATCATATTGTATTAAGACGCTCAAAGATAAGACCAATAATCTGTGGAATGCATTATGCATAGAATCATTCAATGCCTCTATCACGAAGGATTTTCCATCTATTCTCCAAATGTATAGCGCTCATCAGTTTAACTAATTTCAGAATCACTCATTTATGACTGGACATGGCAATTTTAACATCGATTTAAATAGATTTAAACAATGTGCAACTGATCTTTGCAACTACAATGTTGGTGGAGTGCAGAATATTTATCACATTATTTTTAGTTGCTGTAGGCTTGAACATCCTAGGAAAATTTTAAATAAAGAATTAAAATTCTAAGAAGTCAAATGACTACCAATTTTTTGTCAACTAGTATTGTCAATAAGCTTGCTTTTACAGCCTTTTATAAATTTGTAAATTCTTGATAAGATGCTTCTTATCTTTTTTCTTTATATCTTTTTTATTTTATTTCTTTTTTGTAATGATGTGTAAATTTTAAATTTAATATTTATTTGATGTTTTTAATATTTTATCATTGATTTGTTTGTTATTTACTACTGTGAGCATCATGTGATACTTTGTGGCACAAGAGGAGTTTTTGTAAACGTTAGTAAAAAAAAAATAATAATTTGGCTATCGCTGGTCTTTGCTGCATTGATTAACTTTAAAATCTTTTTTCTGCAAAAAACCCAGAATAATTGCTAATTTGATATTACATAAATATTTAGCGAACTATTTTTATATCGCACACGTTATATTTTATGATGCACAATATTTATTAAAAATTCTGAATCTTAATACATAGTATTCATGATTGTAAATATTTTAATCTATCTTAATTTCAAGTGAGAAACATTTTAATTCTTCAGATTAAGGAGGAATAACCTACAACTTAGTATATTTTATTATATATCTTAAAGTATATACTAATAAACAATTAAAGTTATTTCTAATAACAGGCTTATCACAGAAATACAATTAACAAAATTATAAAGGCGACATGTTAAAAATAAAACACAATTTATCAGATAATCCTGCACTTTAACGTATATTTATATGACAAAAAAAATATTTTTGCATCTTTATTGAAGACCATTTTTGTTACTTTTATCTAAACAAATTTTTCCATTTTTCTAATATTTCGTCTTTCTAAAATAGCAAAAGGTTTACTTAATTATAAAATATTATTTATAAATAATAATAATGTGGCAATGAAAATTAAGTGAAACATTATAATGAGCAAAAATGCGGTAAATATTCCGTAAGAAATGTTTTTGAATGATTTCAGATTTAAAGTTGCAGATGAAAAAAAGAATTATAAGATATCTATGTAGGAGGTTACCATGGAAATGCTACAGATTCATTGAGTCTTCATGATATATATTTTTGCATCTTTATTGAAGACCATTTTTGTTACTTTTATCTAAACAAATTTTGCCATTTTTCTAATATTTCGTCTTTCTAAAATAGCAAAAGGTTTACTTAATTATAAAATATTATTTATAAATAATAATAATGATAATAATGTGGCAATGAAAATTAAGTGAAACATTATAATGAGCAAAAATGCGGTAAATATTCCATAAGAAATGTTTTTGAATGATTTCAGATTTAAAGTTGCAGATGAAAAAAAGAATTATAAGATATCTGTAGGAGGTTACCATGGAAATGCTACAGATTCATTGAGTCTTCATGATGGTAAATTATTTTCCACTATTGATCGAGATAATGATGAAGTTGCTGCCTGCTGTAACTGTGCAGATACTTTTGGAGGTGGTTGGTGGTATTATAGGTAAGTTTTGTTAATGAAACTAATAATCTTTTCTTTGATCTTTTTATGCAAATTTTTGTACAGAAGACCCCTTAATAAATAAATATTCTTTGAGTGTATATCTAAATTTATGGATCAATTATAGTACAGAAATTTTTTATATTACTTATTTATTTACTTATTTTGGATTATCTGGGACATGAGGAATTAAGAAAAAAAAAAACGTATTTCGTAATATATTGGTGAAAAATCAAATCCCAAATCTAAGAAATAAATTAATTTAGATAAAATAAATTTAGGCACAGCATCTGTGTAGTTAACATATTTATTTGATTACAGTTTCGCGCTTACAGGTAGAAAGCGCTATAAAACCATCTCAAATGTGAAATGGTATTACATCAATAACCTCTGTAGTCTACATGATTTTGAATGCCGACATGCAAACTCGCATGCATTGTCTCTTCCCTACCTGTTGCATTTGATCAGTCAAATCAGTAACAGTTATATCTGGTCGTTCTGGTTGGGGATAACGCTGGATTTGTCATCAAATAATGTATCATATGTACTCGATAGCAGAGAGATCTGTCCAAAGTCAACATATTGACAATCTGTAGAGCACGTTGGATGACAATAGTAGTATGGGAGCGAGTGTTATTCTGTTAGAAAACTCCCCTGGAATAGTGATAAAAATGGCAGCAGAACAGGTTCAATCACAAGTCTGACATACAAATTTGCTATCAAGATACTTGCGATAACGACGAGAGTGCTTCTGCTGTCATAGGAAAATCGATTCTGCTTTCATAGGAAATTGCTCCCCAGACAATAACACACAGAGTGGCTCCAAGCATTTACTTGGCTTTTTTCTAACAAATTTATGGCCATCACTGACACCAAGACAAAAACAGCACTGATCTGAGAACACAACAAATTTCCTTTCCTCTCCCAAAGGAGCTCTAGCTTAACACTCCTGATGTTACAGAAGACGGTGATTTGGAGTTTGTGGCATGAATACTAGAGCATCTGGCTCGGAGCTGTCCCTCAAGTAATCGATTATCATTAGCTATGCTACTCTGGGGTCAATAAAAGCATGAATTTTTTTCTTCAGATGCAGTATTATACGCTGTAGTCATGCTCCGAATACGACGGTCGTCCCTCTTTGTAATGGTCCATATGCGACCGGCTCTGGTCATCTTCAGACAGTACCTTTTCGTGACAATTGCTGTCAACAATCATGGCAGAGTGTTGCAGGAATGTAGACTTGCATTCCTGCCATGTCTTTCTGCAATATCACGTATATCAACCTTTTCTTAGTCCTATCACACCAGCACAGCTTGTTGCTAATTTGACTGACTGAGTGCAACAGGCATGGAACTCCATTCCATAAAATGGTATACGGCACCTGAACGATACAATGCACAAGCATGCAAACACGCACTCTTGCATTTAAAATCGTTGAAACTACAGGTCTTAATACACTGCCATTTGACATTTGAATGACTCTTCACCTATATTTTAACCTGTGACCTTGAAACTTCAATCAAATAAATATATTACTTAAACAAAATCTTTGTTTGCATTTTATTCTTCTTGACTAATTTCTTTTTGGACTTCGGATTTCATTTTTTATCAGCGTAGTATTTAATTAGGGGGCCAGATGGTTGAGTAACCGCTCTGACGTTCGGCGTCAAGGATATGTTTGAATTCCGACGGTGCCATGGATGCTTGTAGTGGTTTGGAGTCCACTTTAAACCGTAGCTCCCGGTCTAATAGGACAGTTGGGCATAGGGCTGATGGCCCTACCCCGTAAAAAGAAAACATCTCCTGTCTCGAAATCTGCCAGTAAACAGGCGGCCTTGGTTCCACCATGGGATTGTCGCGCCAATGAAGAAGAAGTAGTATTTATTTGAATATTTAAACAATTAAAGAGCTTACTGTAGACTTGGAAACAAGCATAAAATACACAATAAGCGCTGGAAGCATTAATTTTAAAGTAATTTTTTATCTTAATGAGTTTTAAAGTTTGTCTACATATAGTGATAAATGCACAATAATTATGATGCCTAAAAGTATTTTGAAGGAATTACTTTTCAGTCAAAGATATTTAGAAATTCTTCACGTACTGATATTTTTATTACGAAATTATAAGGAAAAGGTTTTTCAGACTGAAATTTACACGATAGCGCACAGTTAAATATTGCGCAAAAAATACCTCGAACATTTCCTTAGTTTTATTGTGTTTATGCCCATAAGACATTTTTTGTAGCAACGAAAGAAACGAATAGCATAAAAGAATTCATCATAAAAAGCTACCAATTCCGAATAACATAAAAGGGGAGTTTTAAACTAATAACTGTAAGTAAGATAGGTTCTACAAAAAAAGTTTGCTTATATTGTATGCCTTATTGATTTTTGGCTTTGTATAAGCCGAACAAAACAATCTTATCGTTAAGTGTAGGTCAATTTTGCCTAATGATACCATTCCATTGTTGTGATAGAGCGAACACGAAACAAAGGTATTATTGTTGTCTTGTTAGAGTGGTTAATGGAAAACCACAAAAAAAATTGTAACTTCACTTTCTGGAGCTAGTATATCAAGTGGGTTTTTTTTTTCTTCCATTGCTTAGCATAAAGGTTTATCATTTATTTATCTGGTAATATTGTATTCTTCAAGTGTTCTGAGTAAAGTTTGAGATGACTAAAGAGGACTGACTAAAATTCAAACAAATTTATATGTATAATGAACAATGCAACGAAGTTTTATTTTTTAATAGCTTATTGAAAAGAAACCAGTTGGCAAGATAAATTAAGTGGTTGGAAGGAGTCAGTCTATGAATCAACAGATGAAATGTTCACGTTTAAACGCATTTAAAAAAAGTTTCTTAAATATTTTTGGGCCATATTTTATAATGGCACTTTGAAATTATTAACTCTTTGTTTTTGGTTAAAACTAAATTTTACCGAAAAGTATGATAATTATCTTACAAAAAGAATTGAAATAAAACCTATAAGATACAACTCACTAATAAGATGTACACATTGTTTTGGAAACTTACTATGTTAAAAATAGCATAAATATCACCTTGATTATATCTAAATCTGTAATTACTGTACAAGAAGAAAGACTAGTGATATTATTTTATTCTAGAAAAATATATAAGATATAACTAAAAAAATGTTAGGACGAAAAGATGAAATTAAAATTAAAATGATTAAAATTAATTAAAATAATAATAATTAAAATTAATTAAAAAATAATTAAAATTAAAATGATGGGAAACTTGTTAGAATAATTTTTTAAAAAAATGATTAAATAGTAAATGAAAGTACAGACAGAAAAAAATATTTAAAACTGAAAAGATTTAAAGCAAAACCAATTTATTATAGTACTGTAAAAAATACACTTAGCCCGATAAAATACCTATTTCACAACAGTATTTACTACTGAATCTGAGATTTAGCAGTACAGCTGTTAAGTGGAAAAATCTGAAATGTCAAGCATTGAATAACTCTCCTATATCTGTCCAATGTAAGTATTTTTAAAGGTAATTATCCTTAATTGGTTCGTTACATGTAAGTTACATCTTTAACGGAATACTACTGTGTCCAAAAAGTAAGACCATTTTTCAATTTAGAATACCTGGGGATTATGGAATTTCAATTTTTTTTTCTTTTTTAGCTAGCTGGCGCTGTCCTTGACATATGTGTGAAATTTGACTTCAAAATATTCATTAGTGTTTGAGTTACACTTGGCTTTGTGAGACGCTAAAACTGATTCCGGCGATTTTTCAAATGTCTGAATTAATTGAGCAAAGAACTTGCATTAAATTTTGTTTGCGGAAACGAATAGAATGTTGCAAAAGGCATTCGGTGAGCATTCCTATATCGGAAAGAAATGTTTAGAAGTGGTATAAGCAATTCAAAGAAGGCAGAGAACGCGTTGAAGACGAAGAGCCCTCTGGTCACCATCAACCTCAACCGACGAAGCTCACGTCCAAAAAATTAAAGATTTGGTACTTGCAAACCATCGATTTGCAATTAGAAACCTTATTGATGATGTTGGAATTTCAAAATTATCGGTCAATTCCATTTTGGACCTCAAACGCTTCAAATCTCGATTGGTACCGAAAACACTGAATGCGCCAGCTCACACTGCATTGATTCTTCGTGACTTTTTCGCCAAAAATGAAACCCATATCGTTCCACAATCCCCGTATTCATACTGTGCGACTTTTGGCTATTCCCTAAACTCAAAAGTTCACTCCGGGGACACCGTTTTGAGTCGATTGAAGAGATCCAACGTGAATCCCCGCTCGCTTTGAAGGCCATCCCTGCCGATGACTTTTTAGCATGAATTGAGGATTATAAAAAGAGTTGGCATAAGTGCAAAGTGTCCGGAGGGGATTACTTTGAAGGCGATGAAATAAATTTGGAAGAATAAATAAATAGTTTTTGAAAAAAAAATAATTGGTCTTACTTTTTGGGCAAAGTAGTAGATGGTTCAATACTAAATTATTTTGGGTTCGTTTTTTTAACCTGTCAGTTAGGACTTTATATTCTTTCCATGTAAGTGTTTTTTATTTGAAAGTTTTTGGCATTTATTCTTTAGGTGCTTTGAAGCCAACTTGAATGGTCCTTATCAAACAGATCCAAAGGATAATGGTTATTTCCTCGGAATTATATGGGAAAGATGGAAAGGAGATTATTCCTTAAAATCTTCAGAAATGAAAATTCGACCTCTGTCATTTGAAAACCACGCTGAAGACCCATAAAAGAATTTAAAGGATGCCAGAAATATTCTAGTCTTCCAAAAAAGCGCAAGAGTCATTATTTATTGGCATGATACTGAAAATTCAGTAGCCCATTTTTTCGAAATAAATCTCTTGAAAGTTTTCAAAACAACTAACAACTAAAAGAAAGGGTCTCAGACCTATTTAATGTATTAAAAGAAAGAGTCCCTTATAAGAGTTGATTGTACTGCTATTTAAGATCAATTAATATTTCATAGAACATTTGAAAGGCAGACGTAAACGGAAATGATTAAATGATCACACTCCAAATTTCTCATTAGTAAGTATTTGAATGCATTTTTGAATATAACTGGAAAAATCCTTTCATTTTTAATAAAATTGCAAGTGAAACATATTAAATTCTCTTAATATGAGAAGAAATATTGAACGTGATTTTATATTTAAAGAAAAACACTAGTTGAAATATTTTCATTTAAAAATGTTACTACGGATTCGATATATCTTATTTTGAACCATGGGTATAATCCTCTGAATAAACATAAAATAATAAAATCTTGCAATTGTCCCAAGAAGATTTATCTTTTCTTTAAATTAAGAAAAAAAATTTATAACTACTTACATTTAATTCTTTAGGCTGTTGAATACGAAAATATATTCTTTCTAAAAATCCACAAATTCATTAAGCAAATGTGAATTCAAAATTTATTATTTTTATTGTTAGAAATATTCCTTATAAATAAGGTTAAAAATGTATTTAAATTATGACACCTGTGTTTATTGACAGAAATTAAAATTATTTATAACTGTTTTTCTTATGGTTCTATCCGTAAAACGGAATAGGTATGTAAAATTATCTTTACATCAGAAAACTGCATTTAATATTAATCATGTAATTATAATATATTTCTAAATTTTATAACCGATTTACTACTTCAACAATTAAATTATCCTTTATATTCTACATTTTTGTGCTACCATGAATTCAGCACAAATTTAATGACGAAAATTTTAAATTCTTAAATATTTTCTATCTTTTCTTATGATTTAATTTATATACTTTCTTTCAGTGCATTATTTTAGTTATATTATAGATGAGTTTACATGTGTATGGAATTGGACTACTTTTTAATAACTTATATATCAGGAAATAAACAAAATCCAGAATTAATTTTTCGTAATATTTTTAGATTTCATTTGAATTTAAATCATGTATGCATGAAAAAAGATATTTTAAATGATTTGTATAGCATTTATTTTCCAATCAGATAAAAAAATTTAATACAATCACTCCGTTGAATAGATTCTAAATGCATAAATATTCACTTAAATATTTTCTTAGTTTGAAACAAACTAAAATTTAATCTGATAATTTAAAATTATATCTGCTAATTTTCGAAAATTTTATATAAAGTTACACTAAAGAAAAATTTTAAAAAAATTTCACGCTTACCAGAAATGACGTTACTTTGTTCAAAAATGAATGATAATAAAAATTAAAGTTTTATAAAAATGCATAACGGATTAAATCTTTACTTGAATAATGGCACAATTTATATACGACTTTTTTGTTTGCCAGTTGTTTCTTGATATGGATCATGGAGAAAAAAGTTAAATTCTCTGAATGTCATGATTACATAAAAGTGTCTTACAAAACTAACTGCCAATTGTATATCTGAGATATATTTTCAATTAACATATATGACCTTCAAAGTTGAAGGGAAAAAAATATTGAAAATATATATTATTCCTATAAATGAGAATTATTTTACGAGTACTCAGTGTGTTATTTAATGATAGATAATTTTGTTTTAAAATGTACAATAAAATGTTAAGTAGAAAATTTATTTAAGTGCATTTTAGTGAATGTATAGTAGTTCCTTGTGTTAGTTTATCCATTATTAATGTAGTTAAATGTCAAGGTTTTCACGTGAACTTGATACACATCGTTTATGAAAGGAAGTATTATAATCTTTCTTTTTTTGCATAATATCCGTGTCTTAGATTTCATGTTATGTAAATTTTAAAGCTGTTTCTCTTCTAATGTGCAATTTTTGTCTCAAAGTGTTCTTTGGCTGCATGAATCAATGTAGAATTTGAAACAAATCTTATTATAGATAGTGGTTTCACAGAGAAAGTAGTATTTCACTTTTTTTTTAAGTTTCAGGATTTTTTTTTTGTTATGATAGGAAAATAATCATAAATGTATTATGTGGAGAATATGCATTCTAACGCAATGCAATAAATGTGCAGATATTATTGATTTTTTTTTTTTATTAAACTTGATGGTGAAGTTCATATATTTTAATGTTTCATAAGTGTGTAGGGTAGAACATAATTCGTGCCAGAGGTTGCGGTTGTAAGAAACAAGAGTAAAAGTTTAAACCGGGAAAGATGGAAAAATGATTGAACTTTATTTGAAAAAGAATTATTATTAAATATAATTGAATATTTGTCATAATTTAGGAGTGTTTTTAAAGCAGAGATGCACAGATCGCGGTCCGTCACAGCTTTGCTAGCAGCTCACATTCATCACTTGTCAATTTCATTTTTAAAAAGTCATATGACAGGAAAAAAAAAAGTAAAAATAAAAATTTAATTATTAGAAAAATATCTTATTTCTTGTTTTCTAATTAACTTCAAACTAAGAAATTTGAGCATTTGTCAATAACGAGCTAGCCTTCACACAGTATCCCCTCATATGTTGGGATTATTTTGTGTATTTTTTATCCTAACACAAGAGCGTCTACTCTGTGATCTATCAAAGATATTAATTAGCCGATGACACCTAATTTTTGTTATAGGATTGCAAGCCTGTTTGGCAATGTATATTTCTTAGACAACATTTTGATTCATAGATGTTAAAAAATCGATCAATAGTAGTGAAATAACTTAAGTACTATTTGACAAATTATATTTAAATTTGGATTTTTACTAAAATCGAACCAAATATCAAAACACATTAAATTAATATTACGCAGAAAAACTTTCATTAACTTTTATAACATAACATTCAATTTTTTTTTTTGTGCGGCTTTTGTGCATCCTTATTTTAAAAGGATAAATGCCATTACTGACACATTTTGTCAAGTAAATGTTCCTAAACTGAAAGATTACTCCATTCGCAATTGAAAAGAAGACACTAAAATGTTTAGATTGTTGTATTAATTATTAATATTTTATATAAATTGGGAGCGATTTTAAAAAATGATGTCATTAAAGATAAAACATTTAAATTAGAATATGAAAAATTAAAAGTGGTGTGTTCTTTGTGGCGCATTTGGGTGGTGTTTTTTAAATATCACAATTATTTTTTTAATAATGGGTTATGAATATCTTAATACCAGCAAAACTTTAAACAAAAAACATTTATACGCATGCATGTAAAATATTGCTTTAAAAGATACTCAAGTACTATTATTCAATCATATAAGGCTAAGTACTATTGTATGGTATAAATTAAAAATTAATTCTTATTTACCGTAACGAAATTATGATGATTTATTAATTTTGGTTAGACAATTTAAAAGAATTTATCAGTTTTAATAAATATGCTCTTTAAAGTAGGAATGAGTATGAATGTCTCCTTCATTAAAAGGGTTTTAATGGATACAGTATCATATTCTACCAACACAAAAAGAGTCAATTAATTTGTTATATCATGTTATAAGAATGATAATGTCGGTGCCAATGTATGAAATATTTGTATGTATTAAACAAGTGAAGAATAAAAATTAAATTTTTTGCACCATATGACTTGTATTTTATTTATAGTATGTTTATCCACTATTTTACTACATAATAATAACATAAACAATTTGAAGAAATGTCTGTTTCATTTGAATAGAAATGTTCTTTTTTAAGAAAACAAATGTCTAGATATTTTTAATTTCCGATTAACTTCAATTTATCGAACAATTATCAACCATAATTAATTACATATAATTTATTAAATTAAACATTTATTTATAAATTGATACATTTATTTACAATGAGTTTGAAAATGAGGTTTTTGTAAGACCTATAAATATTTGATAAGATATAAATTTTCTTTGATTATTGAGAAGTTATTTGAATATAGTTTTAAAATATTAAGGTTTCATAACAATCAGATACCTAAGAAAATGATAAGGATATATTTTAGCTATTTCTATAAAAGCAGATTGTTATGAAATAAAAGCACGTTTAAAAGCTTTGAAGTCAAAATATATAATTTGTTTTAGTGCACTTATTCAATTTTAAGATATTAATACAAAGCATTAAACTAAATTTTTTCAAATTGATTAATAAAAACTATTAAAAAACAATTACTTTATGAATCTAACCTTTACAACTGAATTACCTAAATTTTCAAAATAATTTGATTTTAACTGTCCACATATCATGTATTTGTTAACTTAAAGACCAAAGTTTTAGAGGTTCTGAGATATATAAATGACTACTTTATGTGTTATTCTCAAGAAAGTTTAGTTTAATACATAGTAAAAGTCATATGCTAGGTTTTCATAAAGGTACGAATAATTAGAATGTAAGTGTCATTACTAAACATTGTGAAAAATAAAAACATCAAGAAATATTTTTAAAAAATTTATTATAAGTCAACTTGGTGTGTAAGTAGTTTTATATAAACCAAAATCAACAATAAAATATAAACAAGTAAAAAATTTTAAGTATTTATGGTGGGTGATAAAATGAATTGCACAACATTGTAACACAATTTGTACATCCTGCCAATTTTTTAGAAATATTGATATGGTATTAATATTTCTTTTAGCAAGTATGAAATTGTCAGAGACTAAATAAAATAACATAAAAATAGTGTCAAGAAAAGTCTATAATAATATTATATATATTAAGTAGTTCGTGATTTTTGATAAAATTTTCTTATAATTTCGCAGTAAAAAGTAACCACAGAAAATTCATGAAAATAATTATAAATTTTTTTGTCTATCATTGTCAGTGATGTGTATAAATCTTTAGTAAATATTATTTCATGAATTTTTTTTCCGATTTTAAATGTGTTTCATTTAATGGATCTTAAAAAATCATGTTTAAAATTTCCGTTAAAAAGATTGCTCAATTAATCTCTTTCTAAAGATATGTTATTAAAATGAAGAATCTTAACCTATTAACTTATTTGAGAGATTCTGTTGTTATTTTAAGTTACAATGATGATCAGTTCTCCAACTTAAGCTTTCTGCACTGTTGCTGAAAGTCCATGGTAGAATGTGTTGAACTGCTGTACAATGGTACCTCTGAAAAGAATTGTAAAAAACATTTAACATTAATTGTACAAAAAACACACAATAAGGTAGTCGATAAAACTAAGAAATCTAGAAATTATTAAAATAATTGGTTTAGTGTTTCAATATTATAGACGAGCATTTGAATGAAAATAAATTTATGTTTATGTTTTTATTTAAAGAAATAGTTTAAAAATGTACAATGATGCAATTTATTTTCAGTTTACAACTTAAGAGTTACTTGTCTGTTCTTTTACAGATAGTTAAATATTTATCATGCAGTAAATCAATGTCAGTATATGAAAATATAGTTTAAAAAGAACTATTGTAATGAGATTGTGAATATTTATTCAGGAAAACAACATTAAAATTATTAACTCGCATTATCAATACTTTGTTTTTATGAAATGTATTTTTGTTTAATTGATGAGAAGTATTAATTTCGTACTAATATTTATGAAACATTCATATATTACATATGTTAGTAAAAATGTTAGTTGAATTTTGATTGGAAATTTTATTTACTAATTCTATAATTATTAATGAAGAAAAAACTTTAAAATGAGTTTCTTCCATTTTTTTCAAAATTAGCTCTTATTTCCCAAAACGAATTCTTTATATCAACAAATTCACCAAAGTAATAAACGTTTCGTGTAAAAATAAAACATTTCAGAAAATTAATTTATAACAAATTCATATGTAATATATTTTCGCATTATTAAACTTCCTTGAAATCTTCCTATAAATAACCTTTTGCTGTTTGATTCTAGCAGCAATTTTTTAAAATATATAAATTTATTGTTAATTAGATATTTATATAGAAAAAAATCATTTAAGTAAATTTTTTGTATATAAAATTATCGTATCGAAATTAAAAAATTTCCACAAAGATTTTTGTTAAAATTTTAGGTTTGGTTATGTTAAAATAAAATGTAGCTTTTATATGAAATGGATGAAGAATTTGCTATACTTATATTTGTTTTATAAGCAATTTTATGCTATTGCAGATTGCACAGTGATTGCAAGAGAGTGGATTGGTTCTGAGTGTTTTGGACTATAAGTAGTTGATGTTATTCTGAACAATATCCAATGAACAATTTCCAATGAATAGAATTTAAGTATAAAAAGAATCATTCGATATTCTGCTGATGAATGTGTTGATATAATTGTTTATAATTTCGTAGAGTGAATGATAGATGATAAACTGACAAAATGTTGCTGTGAAATAAATATACGTAAGACGAAATTGTAACAATCATATTTGACAATTTGTTTTGTTATAAAATTAACTTTTTAAATCTCTATTTTTTATACAAATAATGAAAGAGAGCAAATTTTTTCTCTTTTTAGCTTTTCATATATTTAATAGATATCCCTTAAATAAAGTAGAGAATGAAACATTTTTGGAAAGGCTTATTTGTTCGACAGAAAAAAAGAATTTTAAAATGAATAAAACATAAACAAGACTCATAAAAAATAATTTGAAATAAAACATGATTTGGCATCGTTGACTGGAATAGTCAGTATCCTCCTTTGGAACTTAATTTAATTAAAATTATTTAAAATTAACCTACAATCTACTGAAAAATAAATTTTATCTGAAGAATTCTGTTTAGGACAGAAATCGAACGCATGCTTATTTTTTAGTAAAATATTTGAAATTGAGGATTCTAATGCATTTCTTAGTAATACAAACAAACTGTTTACATTATCGAGAAATAAATAATATAGGACAAAAATAAAATAAGTTCTCTCTTTAGTACAAAATACTTGTTTTTAAAAGATTTGTACTGTACATCTTTTTTAAACAGAATTATAGGATTTTTGTCCAACAGAATTATATGATTTTTGTCTAACAGAATTATATGATTAGACAGAATTTAGTTTAACAGAATTATAT
>BPLQ01001227.1:20727-35538 GCA_021605075.1 Caerostris darwini
TATGATTTCGAATATTTCAATACATAATTCAGTATTTATAAAGTATATTCATATACTTGACTTCTGAATTTTTACAAAATCAAATTTGGCTTAGCTAACTTCATGAATATGAAGCTTTAATTACATCGATATTCCTTTCAAAAAATCGTTTTAGAAAGCACAGTAGAGTAATTTGATAAAATATTCAATTTAATAAACGAAAAGAACGAAGATATTTAACTAATGCTCACATAATAAACTTAAATTCATTTTCCTGTGACGGAATCACTGATTTTTCACATGTTTATTCCATAACTAGGAAAAGAAATAATGTAGATTAGGCATATACAGATTTTAGAAACAATTAAAAGAAAGTATTTAACTAACTCACATAATAAGCTTAAATTAATTTTCATGGGATGGAATCACTGATTTTTCACAGGTTTATCCTATAACTAGGAAAAGAAATAATGTAGATTAGGCATATACAAATTTTAGAAACAATTAAAAATTTAATAATTAATGTTTTGATGTTTTTCTGAAGTGTTTAATGTAATTAGAAAATTGCTTTATAGTAATTTAAAGTATTTTCCCAGTTATTTGATGATTTTCTTTTTAAAAGTTGTTTCTTATTCTATTCTAAATCTACTAGAAATATGATACTGCTTAAACTTGTTGCTACTTTTGTTATTTAAAAATATAAGAACTTCCTTATTTACTTTTCAAATATAAATTTGCCTGAAGAGATTTGTCACTTTCACTAAGACTTGAAAAGTTCATTTACTCTAATCACTATGAGAATATTATACCATATATCTCATTACGATTACGAAAAGTTACAAATCCATTTTCTAACATGCTGCGACAAAAAGCAACCCTCACGTTTATTGCTTCTAGGAAAATATGAATCATACCCCTACTTGGCTACTTTTCTAGGCTAATGAGAAACGTAACTGTTGTAGCCTATAGCCTCCCCTTCATTTATATGCCCAAGAATTGGATAGGTCACTCAATAAGAAAAGTTGTTCGGGCAACTAATCAAGATAGATTTTATTATACACAAAAAAAATAAACCAGTTACGTAATTGCAGGGAGCATTTATAACGTTGGTGTTGAGCAGCAGGTTGGAACAACTGTCTGCATTGTGTTATGACTGGCATAAAAAAATTCAGAACTAGCACAAGTAGAACTTATTTTTATTATTTGTTGTGAGAAGAATTTTTTAAACTATTTATTATTATAAAAATATATCTTTAAAACTTCAAGGATACAAAGACATTCCAAAATGGAAGGCTACATAAAGACCTGGATTGCAAGGTTGAAAATCGTTAGGCCATTGCAATTCATATATCATTATAAAACTGTTCTTACACGATTTATACGTACTGGAACAAATTATACCCAAAAAATCCTTCAGAAATATAAAAAAATAGGCTTATGAGTTTTAAAAAAACTGAAGGTTCAATATATAGAATGACTACTAATAAAAAAAATGTTATGACTTACAAAACAACACGGCATGCTAAAATAAGCTTTGGAAAATTATAAATATTTTGAAGAAAATATCATTTTTATAAAACAAGGGTATTTTTTATAAAATTCTTGTTGATGTCAATTGTTTTTATTCATTGCGGAAAACATGCATTTATATGCAATCATGCATTTGAAGTAAAATATATTTTTAATTTAATAATTTTAATAAATTTTTAGATATTCCACATTTAAAATAGATTTTAACACTTCATATTTAAATCATCTTGAAACGGAATTGTTTTCTTTTATCTAATGAATAATATTTAACGCATTTCATATCGTTTTTTAGTTAAATTCTTACTCAATTTATTTAATCTGCCAATTGAACCGTGAATTACAGTATTAAGTTTTGTAATAGAACATTAAAATAAAACCTCTTAACTCTTAAAATTAATTCGTCACATTATAATTTATTCAAAGCGATTGAACTTTTAAAATGAAAATAAATAACCAGTTTTTCTTGTTCTACTGAGTCAGGAAAAATATTATTGAATGAATCTGCACCTTACAACTTTTACTCCTTCATTTCATTCAATTCCTCTTCACTGTAAAAGATATCAGGTCAAGCAGTTTTTTGCAGGTTAACACGGAAGATCGGTGCACTCAGAAGTGCAAACATGAATTTTCTTAACCTTCCGCGTTGACTTCTTGAGCATTCTTGAACGTAACGTCTTACAAGGATTTTTTCTTTTTTACTCTCAGCATTTATCACTTTCGGTGTTCTACTTTTGTATTTTCCTTTTCACTTTCATTCAAAACTTAAAGGAAATATTTCTTAGTTTATGTAATTTGCTGTTGTGCAAGCGAACCTTGAATTTATTTTACTTTTAATTGAGATTCATGCCAAGCACGAAACTTAAACTTTTAATTTTAATGAAAACAAAAGGATTACCTTTTATTTTCATTAAATGTAATTATTAATTTACCTTATTAAATTTTTACCTTATTTATGGATTTATCTTATTAATTTTTACCTTATTTATGGTTTTACCTTATTAATTTTTACCTCATTTATGGATTTACCTTATTATTTTTATTAAGAAACAATTTGAAATAATTGGTTGTTATTAAAATTAGAATTGCAGATCGAGTAAAATCGAAAGATGGCACAACTGACCTTATTGAAATTTGTTTGTAGATATTTTGGTGTAAATATAGAATATGAAATCGACAGTCATCAAGACATGATAAAAACGAAGGGATGGAAATAACGTTGTTAAAAAAATTGCAATGTAATACAAAAAAAGATTATACATATTTTAATTATAAAATGTATTTAAATTCATGATTTTTTTGTTATTTAAAATAATTTAATTTATCTCAGATATATAAAAAAGAAGATAAATTAATGTAAATCATAATATTTTAGGGCATTTGGTTAGTAAAAAGATTTGTAAAATCCAATTCTTATTTACATCTTCAGACTCTAAAAACCAAACCAAAATAATATTCGACTTACAAAAGATTATTCATAAGACTATGCATTCAGTTGTATATAGAAGTTTATGAGAGTTTACAAAAATTTCAAATGTTCAGTGTAAATTTTTAAATATTTATTTTTCATGATATTAAATTTACAGATTATGTTACATTCAATATGGTTTGGAAAAATGTAATAACAATGAACATAATATATAAACGAAAGAAATTAAAGTTATTTTTACTTTTGGTAATTCTATTACACTAGAATAATTTTATGATAATTTAAGATGATATTTAAAAGATTTTTCAAGGTACTTAACTACTTCCATGGTGTTACAGTTAATATCACTAAATTAATTCTTTTATATTCTATGTAATTAATTTTCGTTCATCTAAATTAGTTTACGAGCTTACTTAATTACGAGCAATACGAAGAAATATTTCCAATGGCCCATGATTTATTTCCAAAACAAAAACTTGAGTATTCTTACAACATTAACATTAATATATCATTAGAATTAGAATTTTTTTCGAAGAGTGTCAAAACTAACTTAAAGTTAAGTAGCTAACTTAAAGTTACTTTGCTAACTTTAAAAGAGTGTTAGTTGACAATATCAATCAATATATTTGTTGTTATAATTCGTAGTTCCCACACTGATGAATAAAACAGTAAAAAAATTTTACTTAATAAAAGAGAAAAAGCCAAATAAAATTGCTTAAAGAAGGGAATGTAAAGTAAGGAATGTCTCTACACCATTTGGTTAAAATTTCAAACATGAGAGTATTTTCAGCAATTTATATATAAAATTGCTGGAATATGATTATGTCTTAAAAATTACAAATATAACGCAATTTTTTAAATGGTATCGATTTTTTTAAACAAAGTATACAACTTGAGGAAAGGATTATTTTAGAAAGAGATAGAGACGTTTATAACCCAAAAGTATTACAGAAACAGTTACTTTTCGAAGTTTCTCAACATAAATTTCTATTTGTTTCAGTATCAAAACGCTAACTTACAAGAGGAAAATGATGTCCATGGGCAGACAAGCGTTTTCATTGTTTGTTATTTTGAGCAAGATTTGCCTTCATTTAGTTTGCGCACACAATAGATTATTCACTGTAATAAAACTTCTTGTAAGCCTCAACTATGAAACTCTGTCATTATGTATGAGATCTTTCACTGTTTGCATTGTTGTGGTCAATCAAAAGGATTTAAAAGTTCAAGGAAAACAAAAATGAAAACAAGGAATTTCATTTCTTTGCGTGCAGTAAACATTTTAGACACATGATTTCATTCATAGAAGTTTGAAAAATTTTTTTAAAGAAATATATAACCTATTCATTATTAAAAAATTTTTAGATATCAATACTTTTTAAAATTAAAATTGAGTTTTTACTATTTATTTATTTTCATATTATAACTTAATCACAAGTATTTGAACGAATTAATTTAAAGAGGTTAAAATTATTGATATTATAGATTCAGAAAAAAAATAACCAATAAATTCAAAACTGTGTTCTAAAATAAATTTTAGAGTCGAAATAATAAACCTGAATTTATTTTAAAATATATAAAGTAACATAAACATATTATGATGTGTGAATGCCACTAAAAGAAAAATGAATAAATAAAAAGGCTTATATTTGAGTTAGGAAACGATGGCAATTTCTGAACAAAACAGAGAGAATTTTAAATATAACCTATTACATAAATGAGATAAATGATTCAAATATAAGAGTCTTTATAGTAATCACGTATGGAAGTAGGTGCTTGAACATAAAGTAGAGAATATAAATGAGTTATTACTGACATACTTATCAATATCATTATGATTTCTTAAGACATTCCCATGTCAAAAATGCTACCAAACAGGCAAAAGAATGTTCCCAATTTTGTTTTGCATTTGCCTAAATGTTTTCAAGTAATCAAAATTTTGCAAGACGAAAATGTTTGTACATCATGTCATGTTACTGTTTACAGCAATTTACCAAGGTTTTTCACGAAAAGACAAAAATCATATAAATATGAATTTCTATTGTGTATGAGATGTAAATAATATAGATTCCTATAGCATTTCATCATTTTGGTATCACAAGTGTTCAAGATAATTATTTGTACACAAATTATAAATTACTAATGTTAAGTTAACTTGTATTAAAGCAATATGCCATTACGTAAAGTACGATAACAAAATATATGCGTGCATTTTTCCCATATTATTGGATCATTGGAATATATGGTTGAGCTTCAGTCTTCTAGTGAGTCAAAAGGCATGGACTTTTCTTAACACCATAAGGATATTGATTTCATAAAATTAATTGATTTTTAAATTTTCGATTTTTTCGTTTGTTGGTTTCTTATCTGTTATTGTTATTTTTCGATTGATTTTAACACATTTTTATGCTATATTATATGAATATTTTGCTATTATGTGAATATTTTGCTTATCGTTACCGAAATAAATAGAAATTATTGCCCAAAAATACTTCTGTCTGAAAACAAAAAATGTAACACTGTGAAGATAAGTACCATATAACATCAAGACGTAAATAGGTTCTAATGCTTATGAACATGATTTAAAAAGTTATTAATTTTTTATAGAACTTTTGTTGAACATGTCGATTAGTTTACAGTACAAAGTCTTTAGGTTTTTTAGTATTATGAGCCTTAATAAACTTAAGCATTCATTGTTAAAATAATGTAATTATCAATTAATAAATAAATTTTAATGAAGTAAATGTTTTAATCTTACACCTATACTGCATTCAATCAATTATACGTGTACCACGAATATAATTGCTCTAACAAAAGCCAATTACAAAATAAAACCAATGGATTTATTCATCGAAAAATCTAGCTGAAGTCACGGTTGAGTGAGTACATTGAGGCTATTTATGTTCCTATGCATTAAACCTTGAAGAAGTATACTCTTAGTTTCAGGTCAAATCATTAAAAGACTTTCAACTGATTAATGAGATATGAATAACTCAAGGTTGTTTATCGCTATAATAGAGAAGATGGGGACAATGGTTCTTATATGTTTTCAGTTATTTTACCTATTCATTAGCCATTAATCAAATATAACAGCCATTTAACTTAATGAGATATCGTTAAATATCTGCATTCAAGTTTATAATACTGAACTTGAAAGGGCTCTTTAAATAATAACTTCGAAGTAGAAGTCTGCGGTTGATTTTGGCAAGCAATAGATTACGGAGAAGTATCTAACTGCTATTACTTGTCCAATACCAAATGCTAAAATCACACAAAGTAAAAAAGATGAAGTATTAGAAGTAGACCTTTGCTAAATAATGCTAAAAATTTCACACGGAACTATAAAATTGTGCATCAAATCACTAACAAAACTTTTTAATTTCTGTAAATTTGTATTTAAAATTATTTTCAGGTTAAATTTTCTAAACCTTGGAAATTCTTGACATTTAAATAAGATTCATAAAAAATATTTAAAAAAGGGGAAAGGCGAATTTTTTCCTCTTTGTTGTATTTATCTTCCACATTACACTCTAATTAATAACGAAAGCCATACTAAATTTTGTATTTAAGAGGGAGAGTATTAGGAAGATTATTAATTTTGGAAGAAATATTTGATAGAATATTTTATAGTAATATCTGATAGAATATTTGATAAAATCAAAGAAAAGCTATT
Organism: Caerostris darwini; assembly: GCA_021605075.1. Lineage (NCBI taxonomy): Eukaryota > Metazoa > Arthropoda > Arachnida > Araneae > Araneidae > Caerostris > Caerostris darwini. The sequence goes on from BPLQ01001227.1 coordinate 27,333, forward strand.
ATGATGAAAATTTCAGCAGCTTCAGGCTATAATGAATCGCGGAAGCAAAAGCAAATCAGTGAGGATTCCAATACCAGAAGAAAAAAATGTTTTAATTAAATATAACATAATAACTATTCTGAAGAATTCTTCTAAAAATACCTTTGAACGCGAGCATAAATAATTTTATAATTTTATCATGTAGATGCTATTCTATTTAATTCGACTGTAACATTCAGAAAAAAATACTCTTGCATAGACATATTTTCGTTTTCTGACATTGAAGTCCCTTTTCATCGAAACTTTATCCAAATTTATTCAAAGCAAATTGGAAGAATTAAAGAAACTTTATTAAATATAACATTTTATTTTTCCACTGTCATGTTTGATAAATATCATTTAAAATAATGAGTTAATCATCAATTTTTGTTACTTTTTATACTGGAAATAAATATTACTATCACACTTTTTGATTACATTGTTCGTTTTTCTTATGCAAAATAATTGATCCACATTTGCCGTCATTTTTACTGCCAATTTTTTCATTATTATTATGTTTTAAAATTGTTCAGAACTATTGGATTGTAAAAAAAGAGTTTTTTAATAATTCAAATACCTTTTTTGTAACAATTCATCATGAATAATGGTTTACTCTATCCTAATCCTATCTGATAAATTGAACTGAGACTTTGAATTTAATTCTTGTTTATTGGTCTTGTAATTCTTAAAAAATAATAGATTTCCTTTTAGATAAAGAGTTATTTGTTGACTTGTTATTGTTTAGAGTTTAATTGCACTCGCATTGAAATTGACTGAAGAAATAATGGTGAATTAGAAGAAAATTTATTACTATAAGAACAGTTTGAAAATCCACTTGTCATGAGAGCTATTTAAGTTTTACATTTACCCTTTATTTAAGAGTTCAAAAAATTAATGTAACAAAATTAAAAGTATTTCTTAAATCAAAACACTTACATAACATACATTTCAAATAGCTTAAAATTATTATTTAAACTATATATAAAAATTGAACGTAAAGCGACATAAATTTTTTAAAAAATTTAATAAAATATAATTTTGAAATTGATTACATTAAATAAAATTTCATGACATTAGAAAATTAATTTAATGAATTTGAAATAGCATTTGAAAATTTATAAATAAGGTATTTTTTGAATGTACGAGAATATTTAAGCAAATTAATTTAATGCATTTTTTTTTTTTTTTTGAATTAAAACTTTTTCTTTCAAAAAACCATTTTTATACTTATGAATCAAGTAGAATGCACTTTAATATATGAATTCTTATAAAGAGACATAATGTAAGATAGGAAATAATGCTTTATTGAAAGACCATTTAAGTTCAGTAGTTGGTTGCATGAATGTAACATACGTAAGGCATTATTTACAAAATGGATATCTAATTGTAATTTACTAACAGGATATTTAATTTAATAAAAAATTATCATCCATTGCTTAAAATAATAAGGATAAGTAAAATATGTGAACAAATCTTTTACTAATAATTATACCAGAAAGTTTGAATTGGAAGACTACATTTGATTTAAGAAAATATTTTGAAAATAAGTCCCAAATAGGTTTATAAGGGTAAAATAATTATTTCATAATTACTCACAAAGTTGTACAAATATATAATTAAAATTTTTTTTCCTATCATTTTTGGTATACAGCAACTGTTGTTTATAATATATTCTGATTAAAACACTCTGGGAAAAAACCTTTACGATGCGTTTTATATACAAATTTAAAATAGAAAATATTTAGAGATAAAATTGAAAAGTATACGTTTTAATCCTTATAGTTTAAATAAACGAAACTTTGATGAATATGATATAGAAGTTACAAATGGAGCACAGCATTAAAGTATCTTTGTTAAAGCTCCTTGAGTTTTATTTCTTTATGCAAGAAAAAGAGAAACATTTCAAAGGATAAAGTTTAATAATAAACTTAAAATTGTAAGTAGTTTCACGCTTTTCCCTTATTGTCTTTATTTTATTAAACATTCTTATTTTTTAATAAATCCTCCTGTCATCGAAAAATTTTAAAGTCATTTATTTTCTAGTAATCCTTTCCATTAAATTCAACATTTCGTTTGAATAAATAAAAATACTTACAGATTTTTAACTTTACAACTAATGATTCGTTTGAGATTTCTTTTTTCACTTTATAATAATTTAATAATACGAAGCACAGAAATATTCCAGTAAAGTCAACAATGAAAGCAATCAAAGAGTGCTGTACCTCCTGCAGTTTTCAAATAAAGGAAAAGAATCAATGAATGCTTTAACATTGGCATTTTTTTAATTTAAAATTAAACTAATTGCTATCATCAATAAAATTAAAAATAACAATCAATAAATCCAAGATAACAAAACATTTTTAGAACTGAAGTGATATTCATAACCAATTAGGAAAATAACTACCAAAATACAATTCATCTCACGATATACAACATCACTTAGCCGGAAAGAAGCAAGATCACGGCGTGATCATACCGAACGAGAGAGTAAAGAAAAAACTTACGGTTGGTTGTTGGTTCAGTAAGCTGCAACAGAGTGGAGAAGTTCAAAATGGATATCTGCTTTCGCTATATATGTCGGACACCCGAATGGTCTACTTAGAAGGGTCGTTGTACCAGCTATAACCAATGATAGGTGTCACTGTTGTCGAACTGACCCATTTCGGAACTCTTTCACAAAGACTAGATCAGCCAGTAGGGTGATGTAGCCGACGCTTAACAATTTACAAGGCCATTGCGTCACCTTTAGAAGAAATGGGCTTTTACACGCTATTGGGCAGATTTCAGAAAATAATCACTACCCCGGTAACTTCAACGGAAAGTTGTACGTTTTGCCACTGCGTAATTACGATCCAGTAATATTAGTTGAAGGCAGAAACAATTACAATAAAACGTAATAATGATGAACGGAACAAGTCTTCCGTGATAGTTTTGCAAGACATCTTACCAGTTATCATCTTAGCCTGTAGGCATTGAGCTTAAAAAAAAATCCTTTTACTTTCATTCTGTAATTTGTCTTTAATTTAGCGATAATAAAGACAGTGTAAAACCAGTTTGAAGGAAGTTATGCTTTCATAAAATAATCTAAAATCATTGAGATTCTTTCTGGTGATTCTAGACTGTATTTAACTCTTCAGTCTCATAGAGCAATGAGAAACAATAATTGATGTTTAAAGTATTTTAAACATTATAAATTTATGAAATAATTATTCTGCTGTTTTGTGGCTAGGAGATATGATCAGTAAATTTTTTTTTATTTTATAAAATGTTTTAGTGTGAATAATATTGTTTTAAATAGCAATTTTTTTGTAAAAAAAAGTTACAAAATTATTAGAAGTTATACTTTCAGTTCTTGTTTCAATAGTTATTTGTATATTTTGAAGTAGACCATCGATCATCAAACGTTTTGATCACATACCTTAAGACGAAAATAATTATAAGTTGTACCAAATATAATTATAAATATGTATATGCATATAATGTGTGTGAGCGTGCGTGTGTAGTCAAAATTCAAAATATTTATTATTTATTTATTTTAAATAAAATACATACATTTAAACTAAATTCCAAATTTATCATTTTAATTAGAATTCAATGTGAGCAATAGGATTGCATTTGTTTAGTAATATCAGAAAAATCAAATTTGATGCTCACTGTTAATTGTAATCTAGTTATAATTCTAATTTATTTCTATACTTGACTTTATTGTTGTCATTGCAGGAAACTCTATTCCTCACAGGTATGTAGAACCAAATGGAAAAATTGCATTCGTTGCTGTACTTACTAAATCTGTATAATAAGTTTTCATTCCCATCCACCAATTATGAAGAGATTACCAATTATGGTACGTGTTTGGCTTACCCCCAAGCATCCTTTTGCTGACCACACTTTGTAGAATATTGTAGTAGACTAAGAAAAAAATCTGGATACCTTATAATATGAATGTCGTTCAACGAATGTAGTATCTATCGAATATTTTTATCAAGAAACTTTAATTAAATAACAGCAATTTTAGCACATTTACATTTTAAAATATTATTATTTTGATGCAAGCATACATTAAAATAATGATAAAAATATGTAAAAATCAAGAGATGAAGAAGACAGCTTTTAATGTTAGTCATACAGATATATGTGAAGGAATTTTTAATTTTGTTAAAGAAATCGTTTAAACCATTTACTCAGGATTGATCCATTATTATTTCATCTTTCTTATTAAATGGTAATTAGAACAGAAAAAACCCCATTTACATTCTTGACTTGGTGTAAAAGAAAAACGTTTCATGAAACAAAATATGACTGCTGAGACCACACGGGGTTTTGGACTTGGTCTAGATGTTACTGTCTACCAAGTGGAATAAGAAACAACAACAAATATGAGTGCTGTAGTCATTTAATTGATGAACTTCTTGTAGTGAGATTATCTTTTTTAAAATAAAAAAAAAATCATTAGTTTTTTAAATGTTTTAACTGCTTTTAAGTATATGTTGTAATATCTAGACAATTCTTGTCCTAAATGTTTTAAGCTTATGCCACTTTCAAGCATAACAGCAAATTAAGTATTGAAAGATAAAGTTTAATGTAAGAATATTAAATCTTTTTATCGATCTAGAGAAAAGAATGGTAAAAAAAGAAAGAAAAATCTAGATTTATCTAGAAACGCCTTATTATTTTAGAATACTCATTTATAACCGCAGATAAATTTTTTTGTGATATAGATCTTATTATGAAATGCATAAAGTAGGCGATTCTTTTTAGGAAATTAATTTGTCCTTGAAGAACGCATACTTAAACAATGAAAGAAAGAAACCATTGGTGTAAGCTCATGTGAAATGGAGCGTAAATAATTTTGAAATTTTTTTTAATGGTTATAAATTTTGAAAAGTTTGAAGATTGTAAATAAACATTGATTGATTGTTCTTCGAAACAGAAAATAAATAAAATTAACTTTAAAAAAATTTTTTTTTTACTTTTAGCAAACATTTAAAAGAATAAGTTTTAAAATAGATATAAATAAAAATTTAATTAACTGCATCGCTCACTGAATTAATATATAACTGTTTTGCATTACCAAGACTTCTAATTACAATTATTGGAAATTAATTCAAGTGTTTATTTTTGAAATGTTTTATTTATACATTTCTCACATTAAAACTTATTATACAATATTTATTTGCGCAAATGTGATTACGAAAATGTCGAAATCAGCTTATTTACATGTACTCATTTGAATTCAAGCATTTAATGAACTATTTTTTTTTTCACAATTTTAGAAATTTTTAAGTGAACTTTTGATGTTTAAAAATCTTAAAGAAAATTAAATTTCCGTTTATTTTATAATAATATTGATTTTTAATATAATTTGTGTTTTAAAATATATATAGAATCAAAAAAATATATATATATATTCTTTAAAAGCATTATAACGTTAGAGATATGAAATATTATAATTAATAAGCAACTAATTTATATATTTTTATTTTTCTGAAACTTAAAAAAAAAAAAGTAATGTGAGTTTTTTGTTTCGAAAATTTATTATGATATAATGTTTTATTTATTTAAATATGTTATTCAAGATTTATTGATATTGATCAAATAAAGCTGAATATTAAAAACAGATAATAAATTTATTACTTACTAAAGTTGATATAGATACTTGAAATTATGTGAAATGAGAAGGCTGTGATAATTTCTCAGTTATTAGATTATTCAATTAGAAACTGGAAATTATTAAAAATAGTGAAGAGTTATCATATATTAGGTGACGGATTTAGGTTTAATGGCGCCCTAGGCCCAAGTTAATTCGACGCCCTTATAAATAATAATAATAATAATAATACGAATAGTAATATGGATTTGAATTAAATTTAGTATTGGGTATTTAAATTTAGGTATAAACTGACTAATTTAATTTGTATTTCAAGGCCTATTTCTTCATATTTTTGTGATTTTCCAAGTTCTAGTACGACCTTTCTAAATTGATCATGGTAATCTTTGAAAAATGCCTCATATTACGTAAAACTATAAAATTGAGATTAAAAAAAATAATGAAGTTATTGAGTGATCGGACAAAAGTATAATTAAATATAGTGAATTAATATTTTGTGTTATAATAACGAACAAACAAACTCTACATTTAGATTTTTTAAGAAAAATTTATGAAAATTCTAACATCAATAGATAAATGCTATACTTAACGAAACTTTTTTAGTACCTATTTGTTAGATATTTTAAATTTTACCACTCACACGATAAATTTTATTAAAAAATAGTTCTACCCTTTAAATATTGACATCTTGAGTTTGTCAAATCAGGAAAAGAAGCATTAAAATTCGTTCTTACAGTTGATAAAAACAAAATCGATTTTAAATTTTTGCCGCCCTAGGCCTTGCAGACCTAAGCCTAAATCAGTCACTGCATCTATTCAAACATATAAGCATTATTTCTCATAATATATATAGGATAATTCTAAATAAATATTTAATAATAATTACATTTCTATTGCATAATAATATGTTGTGTTCTAAAAAAGGTGAATTTTTTTTTTATAAATCTGTTTTATTCTATTTCTTTGAATTCACAAAATCTGTTTACAGAATTCAGAATTCTAAATTTGAATTCAAATATAATAAATAAAAGATATTTAGCGTTAAAAAATCATAATTAGCTGAACTTACGGAATTTTCTAAATTGAATTTGTTTTTTAAATGAAGCTAGATTGCATTTAAATTTTTCAGGACAATAAAATAAAAGATAATATTTGTTAAAAAAATAATATTGGTTAAAAATTAATATTTGTTAAATTGAGTTATGTAAATCCTAATATATGTTCACTTCTGTACAATATATAAGAACAATTTGCTGTCTTATAAAGAAATTATAAAATATTAGATAATATTATTATTGAATATTAGTTCTCTGTTAGAGAACCTTTCTTTCATTATAACGTACTGATTTTGTACTAAATTCATGTAACTGTTATTGCATTTAAAATTTTATTTACTCTAAAACATAATATTTTCTCTTTAAATTAATACAGACTTTGGCAAAAAATTTTAAAGCATAACTGTAAAAAAATTGTCATTTATATTATTATATTTTAAACAAATATTTTATTTGTAGTTCTGATTAGTGATAAAAACTAGACTGATACAGAAATTTGTAAGATATAAACGACATATTGGTGTATAACATATTGAACATTCTGTTAATAAATTATACAGATGATACAGAGAGAGAAAATCCCGGCGATGTTTATAGTGGTTCGGAATTCACTTTAAACTGTACGTCCCTGTCTGATATGATCGTAGAGCGTTGTAGGGAGTAGTGCTACTCGCGTCCGTAGCATATCTTCAAGCTGCACGTGCCCCCTGGTAGTGCTAAATGAATAACAGCGTTGCAGCCCTTGCTTATGGCATAAAGATTAAGTGTCTCTCTATTGCCAGCTGCATTAGAACAACAAATCTATATATATATAGAGAGAGAGACATAAATAAATACTAAATGTATAGAATGTTATGAGATTTATATATAATTTTTAATTTACAACAAAAATGTTTTCATTTAATTATTGACCATTAGTTAAATTTTAAAATCGAATTTGGTGAATTTTTCTTAAAGAGGAATTTGCTCATTTTTTTAGTATTTTAAAAAAAAATTATTTACCAAAAAATTTTTTTCTATATTCATGCTAATACACTCTTAAAAATTAGTTTGAATATTTTTGTTATATATTTAAAATACTAATATTTTCTAATGTGTTTATTGTAAACTACATTAAATATTACATTAAACTACATTTACATTTATTGTAAACTACATTAAGTACTACATTAAACTACATTTACATTTATTGTAAACTACATTTACATTTATTGTAAACTACATTAATATTGTAAACTACATTAAACTACATTTACATTTATTGTAAACTACATTAATATTGTAAACTACATTAAACTACATTTACATTTATTGTAAACTACATTAATATTGTAAACTACATTTACATTTATTGTAAACTACATTAACATTGTAAACTACATTAAACTACATTTACATTTATTGTAAACTACATTAATATTGTAAACTGTATTAAACTACATTAATATTGTAAACTGTATTAAACTACATTAATATTCTAAACTGCATTAAACTACATTAAATTACATTTACGTTTATTGTAAAC
>BPLQ01001227.1:35548-53175 GCA_021605075.1 Caerostris darwini
TAAACTGCATTAAACTACATTAAATTACATTTACGTTTATTGTAAACTACATTAATATTGTAAACTACATTAAGTAAACATTAAAAAAATTCATTCTCCAAAAGCTATTCTACATCCTTCTAATTTTACTCAGGTATATGTAAATATATTTTGATCAATTTGCATTATAATAACTGTTTTGCACTGTGACGTTAACAAATTTCTTTGAAATTGCTTTCGATTCTATATCAGGGTAAACAGGAAACCTTTTGATCGTAGGCCACGGGATTAGGCTAAGCTCTTAAGTTCATGAGATACGCAGCTGTAATTTAGAATTAGGGAAGACTGATTTTCGAGAAATGCTCAGATTTATGGCTTGCCCTCACCGAAGATTTGCATAATCGAGAAAATGTGTTAGCGTTTAATTACTGTGTTGTGTTTGCGTTTAAGTTTGAGTAGCGAACAATGTAGGTTCTTTTACACAACTCTAATGGACCTACCAACTAATTACTGAATAGTTACTTGCTTTGATACCAGTTAATTAATTTTCATCAAAATTTGAAAACTATGCTCTAGAAGTATATGTATTCAATGTAATTAAGGAAATTTGTTTGTAGATCCTTTATCCTATGCAAAAACCGATATTAATAAGTTTGAATTTAACAAACAACATAAAAATGTTTTATACATTTATTGAAATGAAGTAAAAATATATAGTAAAGAATATTCTATACAAAATTTTAATCAAATGTATTGTAATTTTTTTAAAAGCTATTTCATATTCAACAATTTCAGAGGCAACAGTTATCTCATATCTATGAAAATTAATATTTGGCAGAAGTAACCTTTCAACTTCAACAAATGTATAAAATCAATTTTTCTCCCTGATTTGAAAGAATTAATGAAATATTTTTTTTTAGTTAGTATTTTTCAAATGTATGCAACTATATAAATTTAATTTAATGGACTAAATTTAAGTCTTATTTTAATTTTCAAAATAAGACTAACGACGATGATGACGTTAATGGACGTTAATTGAAGCGTGTCTGCTGGATAATTTGATAAAGTTAATTTGCAAATTATAAATTAAAAAATAAAAAGTCAGGGTTAAAAATAAAAAATAAAGTCATTTGTGTTTTAATTGTAACATTTGAATTCAATACTAATTCATGTACAAAGAAATAATTAATATATGGTAAAATTTAATGAAATTCCACCTGCTAATATCAATTTTTAATAATAATAAGACATTATACGCAATAAGATGTACAAGAATTGCAAAAAAATAATAATAATCAAACTGTTAACAATTTAGAAATAAGAAATTTATTATTGATGTTTTAAGTTTTACAATTTGATGCAGTAAAAATTAATCAAAAACACATACACGTGTCAAGGGAAAAAAAACCTTATTTTTTTTCATGGAAAGAAAGCTGATGATTTATTCAAAAGAAGCTTTTATATCGAGCAACCAATTTCCAGTTACTTATTTATCGCTCTACTGATTTCTTTGATAACATCAATTTACTTAAGATGTGGCTTGTATTGTTCTTAAAAGGAAAAACATTCTATAGTAATAATATTCAAGTCCTACAAAAATCTTTAATTAAAAAATTATTAATTAAATTATTTTCTGCTTAAATTTAGATGCCTTATTTTTACTGAATCAAATTAATGTGTAAGCTTCTATCTAGTTCGTGATACTACTGTGTCCAAAAAGTAAGAACAATTTTCAATTTACTTTACTTCAGATTACTTTGAAGGCGATGAAATAAATTTGGAAGAATAAATAAAGAGTTTTTGAAAAATACGTAACTGGTTTTACTTTTTGGGCACAGTAGTACTTGTTACGTAAAATAGGATCAAGTTAAATGTTATATATTTTATTATCAGGCATTTTACTGTCTTAATTTTTTACTAATATTCTTGAAGAAATATAATGAATTATATTAAATCAATTAAATCCAATAGCAATTATTGGCCCCCCCCCCCAAAAAAAAAGTTGAAAATAGTTTTAAAACAAACATTCCCTAAATTCCCCAACTGGATAAAAGAAACGGCTATTGAAAGCCCTTAAAATCCAATATTTCAAGGTCCTTCATTGGTATTCCTCACTTGATCAGAGCATTGTTGATTCAGGAAAGTGCACAGTTTATGGTAATTAAGGCTCGGATTTCAACAGTTTATAATTGAAGCGATTTTCTCTAAAATGTCAAGACACTTGATATCCTTCCTATAATGTACCCGCAAGGGGCGCTGCTGAAAATTTAGGCCCAATCTTTGACCGCTTTTAAACCCTAGGTTTCCGACAAGTAAGTATCATAATTTAACCATGCTGTTGAGACCATGCATGGTAAGTAAGCTGAGTATTATTTAATCAAATATATGCATGCTATTTTTTTCACTTAATTTTAGTATTAGAAAAAAAAAAGCTAAAACTATTATTAGCTACTATTATTATTATTAAAATTACTACTACTATTATTATTATTACTTTAGCAATAATAAAACTATTATTATTACTAAAGCGTAACTATTTATTAGCTTTTAAAAAGCTAATAAATAATTAATTAAATAGTTAAGTTATAAATTTCTGTTTAATTATTGTCTTGTAGATCAATTTTTTATCAACAAATAGAGAGGATCAAGAAAAAAAATTTGTCAGTATCCGTTCCTTTACAGCAAATTACATGTTAGATCAGGAGTTTAAAAAATTAAAGTAATAAAATTGTTTTTTATTGTTGTATTTTAAAGAAAATCAAAATCTAGTGGGTCTTGAAGTTTTTAAATCCAGGCTGAATATTAAAAAGCCATTGAGTTGATGAGTAATCTTTTGTCAGAAACAGAAAATAAATATCGAAATGTTTAAACGCATTAGTATTATCAGATGACTTTATGTATTAAACTTAAAATACTTAGATTTAGATTTAAAATATTTCTTTATTTTTAAATGAATATTGTGTAAAGTAGGTAAAGAGGTTATTTACATGAGCAATTTAATGATAATTTATACTCCTCTTGTAGCTTGGATTCCTTATAATTCTATTACCACTGAAGAATTTTGTTTCGTCAATCTCAGGTGAGGTACACTAAGTTTACATTTGTTTCCTTATTAAACTAATTAACTTATATCGACTGTGGTTGTCAGTTTCAATTAAATTAACCGTTGACTCTACAAGGTACATGCTTTAAGTAATAGCTGTACCAAACAAAACTGTAAAAGTATTTTAATTATGTGGTTATTTTAGTTGATTCTAAAAGTCAAAATTCGAAATTTATGCTCTTCAGCAATCAAGAAGAAATTCAAGTTCTTTTTTATTTTGATACAAACATCTTAAAAACATAATTTTCTTTAAATAACATCCAATACATCAATGTGTGCAATTTTATGTATAAATTGTATATATATTACGCTATTGCTTAGGAAATTATTCGTAAAAACTGTTTCTGATGTGCAAATAAATGTAGTTCCATTTTCTATAAATGATCTTCCTTGCGTAATTTTTTTTTTACGAAATAAAAAAGATTCTGATTCTTTTCTTTTCAAGTAACATCTATATATATATAAGGTTTTATAAAAGTCTTCATACTTAAAAAAAAACTTCATATTTTAAATGGTAATTAGTTAAAAACTTTTGGTTGGTTATAATGAATAATATCTCGTATTATATCAACCATATTGCAGTTTTTTTATTGAAAAAATTAAATTTACAAGAAAGTCAATGCAGTTTTCAGTTATAAATTTAGCGTTTTAGCTTTAAGTTAATACGGTAAATTTAATACGATTAAATTGCGCTATATAAAGTAATTGTTACATGAAGATAAGAACTATGGAGTCTTTCTTTGGCATTTCTTTTTTTCATACTAAAATTAAATGCAACAATTAATATCACTTTATTTGAAGACCAATCTGAAATCATGTATTAAAACTCCTATTAACTTAATTGTTATAACTGAAGGTTATGAAAATGTCACAGAGAAACTTCAGCAATTTGATAGCGAGTTTCAATCCATGTGGTGGCTCCATCAGTCTGCAGATTGGAACTACAGTACCAACGTATCTGAGACTACAACATCTGCTCGCAAATTTGCATCAGTAGCTTACAGTGAATGGATGAAAGAATGGAAGTTATGGGCTCGGCAGTTGAATTATGATGATCTTCCTCCATATGAAAAACAAACTGTTGAAATAATGGCATCTGGTGTAGTTTTTATGAATGCTGGTGATACTAGGTGAGTAATTATTGAAATTTCTTGGTAAAATCATTTTATAGACTATTTATAATATGTTAATCAAATATGTGCTTTGATAAAACTCTATTTCTAGAAGATTGTTTATTCTCAAAAGCAAATAAAAATCAAATAGTAATTTCTTAATTATGTAATTTTTCATTTGTTTTTCTAACAATTTATTTAAAATCTTTTAAACAATTAGAAGCAAAATAAATCGCTCATATTCGTTAAATCTTCTATGTTATCTTATTTGTTATCTTCTTTGTGTTATGTTATCTTCTTTTCTCATTCAATTTTAGAAACTTTTTAATTATCACTGCAGAAGCAGAAACATATGCCAAGAAAAAAAAAAGAAGAAAAAAAAGTGAAGAAAGAAAAAAGAATGAAACAAAGACAGCAAAATGTTTAAACAAAAATATTTTTGTCATGCCAGAAATTACTTTGTTACTTAGCAAACAGATCATAGAGGTGACATTCAGACAGATCATAGAGGTGACATTCAGACAGATCATAGAGGTGAAAAGATGACAGGCAGAGTTGTGATGAAATATTTAAAATTCACAACATCTGAGATAACAACAATATGTGAGACGAATAAGTTCATAATAATGGGGCATATTTCCGTAGTCAAATTCTCAGTTATCAATTTGATTGAGTTTCCTTTCTTCAAAATAACTTATCTATTTTTTCTTTTCTAATCATATCACAATATATTTTTACATTTTTTGGTACTTAAACAAAAACATTACTAAATTGAGTAATATTATAACATTTAATTGAAATTAGTTATATTTCATTAAAAATATCTGTAATTAAAACAAGAGTTATATTAAAATTTCATAAATTATATTCATATCAAAGGATTAATGAATGTTAGAGTTTCTTTATTTTATCTCTTCAGGATCAAATTGATTTTATTTTCGTTGTTTTATGTATTACTTAACATTAGAAGTTTGAATCCGACAAATATTTTATAATCATAAATAAATAATATTTAGCAGAAAATGACTGAGTACGTTTTACTTTTGGAGACAGTATTGTTTCAGTAATATCAAATGAAGGTTTAGGCTTTTTTTCAAACATATTTGATGATCTGTGTGTAATTTATAAAAGCAGAAGATTGCAGTTAATTTTTTTTTTCGATTCTTTATTCTTCGTTCAATAATTCTATGTTGGGATAAAAAATATCCTTTATAGTGTCAAATGAAATAAAAGAAGCTCATATTTCTATACTGAATAACAATCATTAATCAGTTTATTTTGTTTATAATTATGGGACAACATAGCTCAATTAAAAAATACCTAATTCTATTTTTGTACACTGGTTTCGAAAAATTAAAAAAGCAAATAAAATTGGGATTACACAGCCAAAAATAAATAAGTTTTCATAAGAATTATGTATTATGCATAAAATTAATGCTGCCTCAGAAAATAACAGTGCGTATGAATTGGTCAGTATGTTTTGCGGACTTTGAACATATTTAGGAAGTTCTAGGGAAACATATTGCTGCACTTATTCTCTCACTTCTAGTCATTAAACTGCTTTGACACAGCAATGGACTTTGCTGCCAACTGAGTTCATAAACATCAACATTTTGAGCATTTAGCATCACAGTTGTGTCTTTATAGTTACTCAAGGTCATCATACTACATATTGAAACTAGTCATACAAGGAACTCAGATACTATGTTTTCATTTTGTGTGTTTTCAAACCAGAAAATAAGTTTAATCTTTTCTTTTATATCTAATTTGAGAAACACAGTTTGATAAGTGTTTTTGCTAAATTTAAATTAAACAACTACAATTAAATTCTGTTGAATAGCAATTTCACAATCACAAATGTTCTAATTATTCCTTACATTTTGGTAAACAATCAAGGTTTGGATCAAACCTTTGCATCCACATTTTACTTCACTTAAGTTGGCTTGCTTTCCAATGAATTTTTGTGAAATGTTAAAATCATTTGTACCGTACTGGAAGAATAGGATCCCATGCACATGAAAACATATTCGTGGTATCAAAATATCTTGTGTATGACGAATACAACAAAACTTTTGGGTCAATTAATTAAGAAATAAAAAACAATCAATGTGTCTATTCACAAAATGATGAATTGGTTACATGATACGCTTTAGCTCCTTCGTGCTAACTACAATTAGTTACTATAGTAATTTTCCAGTTGCGTGCAGCAATTAGATAGGCTTTACGTTCTTAGGAAATAATTTGTTTTCTATTGGTCGTGTGAAATTATACTTATGATATTTTAACACTGTGATCAAGTTGCCATTTTTTCACTAAGCATTGTTATTTAAAATCTTAAAAGGACTAATTACAAATCAAAATACAAAATCTCATTTACTATTTCGAAACTTGGTTTTGCACAATAAGTTTCGAAACTGTGTTAAAAATATTGGTTTTATTTTTGTCAGAGGTATAATTACTTAGCTTGAGTTAATAACATTGAGATATCATTTCCTTTTGTTAAAAAAGAATTTAAATAATCTTTAAATGATTATCATTCTATTGATTAATATGATTATCATTTTATTGATTAATATAATTATCATTTTATTGATTAATATGATTATCATTCTATTGATTGATATGATTATCATTAAATAAAATTAAATAATTATTATTAAATAACATTTTTATTGGTGTTTATCAGTAAATTTAATTTTTATATTTTCTGATAGGACTACCATGAAATGTTTTCTTAATTAAAAATATTGCTACTAAAGAACTATTAAAAACATTACCTTAAAAGTCAATCATTGCACCTATAACTAGTTTAATTTGTATTTAATAATTGTGAGTTATTGTATATTGTAATCAGCATGGTAACTAGAAACATTGTATATCATATTCATATCACAAATACCCATGACATGTCTCATTATGTGACGTACAATGTTTCAGTTATCGTATCGGTTTGGTAACGCAACTGAATAACAGTCAAAAATCAATTATTTTAAAATCAGATGTTTCAAAATTCAATAATAATAAATTAGGCTTCATTGTATAATATACCTAAATATTGAAGAAAATTATATATTGATTAATCATTCATTTAACTTAAAATAGTGTTCAATAAAAAAATGTATAATTGTTGATAATTTTTTTCTGTCCATTTGTAACATAAAACAGGTTTATGCATATAATATTTTACTTTGTGAATGAAAAGTTATTATTTAAAATATTTTGATGGATTTTAAATATTTCACTTACAGTTATTTTAATAAATAATATATAGTTTCTGAAGTCGAATGTAATGAATTATTCAAAAAATAATATTGGCAATTTAAACAGGTATGAACTTAACATAAAACAGGTTTATGCATATAATAATTTCCTTTGTAAACGAAAAGTTATTATTTAAAATATTTTGATGGATTTTAAATATTTCACTTGCAGTTATTTTAATAAATAATATATAGTTTTTGAAGACGAATGTAATGAATTTTTCAAAAAATTATATTGGCAATTTTTTTTTTAGTTTGATAACAGAGCTGAAGTCGAAGTTGACAGAAATATACAGTTCAGCGAAAATCACACTTCCTGAACTTAATAGAACTGCCCAAGGCGAGAGTGAAGTAATATCTCTTGTCGCTCAACTTCGAAATCCAAATATCTTGAAAAAAATTTGGAAATCTTGGCGGATGCAAGTAGGAGAAAAAGCGAAATATGATTTTTTACAGCTGATGAAGCTTACGAATAAGGCGGCACGGGAAAATGGTAAAATCTTTAAAATTAGTCCACAATATTATGTCTTCACATTTGTAAGTTGTCAAGTTCAGATGTTGCGTATGTCAACTTTGATAAATGTTGCAATTATCATTAGTTGAATAGAATTGTTTTTGCATAACATATGATAAAAAAAATTAAAATTTTTTTTTACATTTGGGAAAAAGAGTTAAAACTTTTATTAAAATATTTTTCTAAGCTTTCAGTTTTTTCGCACATGTTTGATTAAATTTTGAAGTTAATATAAGGTAAAGATTTTGAACTAAATATTTAACTCATAAATCATCATTAATAGTGGCTTGAGTTTTTAAACATAAATAAGCTCAATTCTTTGGAAATGATAGGCAACATTTTTAAAATTGAGGTAATTTTTAATGATATAAACTGGATATTCACATGGAAAAAATAAACCTGTAGAGAGTTAATATAATTTTGTATTACAATATGATTAAAAATTCTAATTTTGGAATACATGAAGATCCAAAGAAATTGATACGTTTTATGTATTCAGATAATTATTTTTTATAATAATTATTTGCGAAATTTAAAAATAAATTATTAATTATTTAATATGTTTTTGTTAGGAATTTGGTATAAAATGTTAATGTTTATGTTAAGAAATCAAAGAAAATTGGAAAATTAATTGTTTGTTAAAAAATATTTTTGAAATCCACGGTGTCTTAATTTGTCGAAAATTATTTTAAGAATGTACTTTAAATATTTATTAATTTACTTGAATAACATTAAAAAAATTATCAAATCCTTGGGCTCAAAAAAATTGAACTATGAACAAGTTTTCATTACATTTGGTAATGAGAAACATTTGGTACATTTGAATTACATTTTGGTTTTAAAAGAAATAAAATGTAGCAAACTGACTTGATTCTTTCAATTAAAATGTCTTTCAGGTAAACTGATGTTTATTTAATTTATACAATGATAATTTTTTATTCTTATCATGGCAAGAATAAACAACGAATTTTTTAATTTCTTAAGGCTATTCTGATGTCGGAGAAGCATGGAGAGAGGAGCTTGGCTTAACACACGTGATATCTACGGTTTTATATCTGTGGGATGATGTAAAGGCTTTTTATAAAGAACTACATGCATATACCAAGTACAAGTTAAGGTTATATTTCGGAGATAAATATTTTTCGTCAAATACATGGATGCCGGCTCATTTACTAGTTAAGTAAATCATGCAACTGCTTAGAAATATTTTATATACGTTTATGATATTTGAAATATTAAACTGAAATATTTTTTTCAATATTTTATACGTAAACTTACTAACTTGGTGGAGAGGTAGAACGCATTAATAGGAATCAGAATCGTATAGAAAAGCATGGCACGAAATGATAGGTATCGTCGTACGCTGGCTCTTATACAGACACTAGTGAATTCCTTATTAAATTCATTGACTGTATGCTGTCAACATGCATCGTTTAACCAACGTTGCATCAGTAGAGCAAGGCCAAGGAGCATACCAAATTACCAAATGTTCGCTCATGTGCATCAAAAATTACGATTGCTTTAAAAATTGCGATTTTGATTCATCGATGTTATTTACCTCTCCTCCACATTCGTACATGTAATTCAGGAACACTCTGTATTATAGTACTTACAAGGCATCTGAATGTGACTAATATTATTTGTAATGGGACACCCGGGTATTTTGTTTCGATTAACTGGAAAAAAGGAAAACGCTCTCATAATAATTTTTTCACTTTGAATTAGAAATTGCCTAAAGGCTTAACATTTGCCTCTATCATCTGCATCAATTCAAATGGTTAAAACATTCTTACTATTCAATATATTCATGATATTCATATGTATCGATATTGAAAATCCATTGATATTTTAATGAAACAAGAGTTAAAATTATTTTGATTTATTTTTAAAGTAATATAATTAAACTTTTTAGAAAATCAGAATTTTTTTATACAATGAATTATTCTCATCTAGCTATTTATGAACTTATAAATTTTCATTTTTGACTATTTATTCGACACTTCTTTTTCCAAAATAATAATGTACCTCATGCTGTTTGAGCATGAGTGCATCATATTCGTAAGCCCTTTATTATTTAAGCCTCATACAATTACTATTTAAATTAATATGAAACAACTGTAACTGGATCTTTAAACGTATTCTTAACCTAAAGGAATTTTGCATACAACTTAAATAAAATTATAAATATATTGTTTTTAAAAATGGACTTGTGAAACGAACAACGTTAGACTCGAATATAAATCACATACGACAGAGAATGCATTAATTTAGTAACATCACAACAAAATATAAAAATATCCAATTTGACATCTAATTTAGATTAAAAATGTTTAAGTTATGCTTAAAGTCAATGTTTCAATCGTTTTAAGGTTTTGTAAAAAAACTGTTCAGTCATTTTTTGTAAATCATTAGATTAAATCTCCTCTCTATTGTTTTATTTTAATAATTAAATATTTTCTTATCACACATTTATATTTAATCATCATACATTTGAAACTAATTTATTCGTTTGCAATTTACAGGTAGTTTATGGGGAGATAACTGGAGTGGGTTAAGTGATATTTTGATGCCACATCCTCAGCAAACCTTCACAAATATTACTTCAATGCTGAAATCAAAAGAATTTACTGTTAGCGGTTTGCTCAGAAAAGCTGAAGAATTTTATACAACAATGGGCTTGGACTCCATGAAGAAGAGTTTTTGGAAGAAATCTATGTTTGTAAAACCTTCTGATGGTCGCTCTGTAGATTGTCATGCCGTTTCTTATGATTTTGCCTTAAAAGAAGACTTCAGGTAATCAGCATATTAATAATTAAAGTCGATATTACTTTTTGTATCATACTCTTATACATTAATTACTAATCCTTCCTGACACTTTTTCTTACTGTTATTCTTAGGTAATTTTAATTAAATTTTATTCATCAATCATGTTTGTGTAAATTGGATAGAAGTAAAACTATATAAAAAGAAGCAATCCAAGTAAAATAAACTCTGTACTAAATATAAATATAATCAAACTAAATCGTTTATTGAAATACATATAGTTTAATTAAATGAACTGATTTTTATCATTAAGGCTTTATTTTCAAAATTATACGTTTTGGATAACATTGTATTTTTTTTTTAATTTTTGCTATGAATTTCTCTGTTAAAATATGAGAAAAAAAAATCTTCCCCATTTATTAACTAATACTTTTCATTTATTTTTTTAATATCTGAATGCTTAACCATTTTAATGAATTGCTTTTTCCAATGTGTTAATTCCAATATTGTGCTTAAAAATAAAAGATCTCCGAATGATTTATTTAATAACTTGCGAGATACTAATATAAATAACCTATGATAAAATGATAAAATTTGTAAAAATTAATAGTTAATAAACTGATAACCAATAAATAATAAAATTTTAAAGTGAATATCAACTTTTTTTACAATATTATAGCTCATTTATTGACTTCAGTCGTGAACTACTAATATAAGTTCCTTGATATTTTGAGCTACAAACAGTGCCACCAAATCCGTATTATGTTTATCCATTAAATAATATATTTTTATGAAAAGTTTATGCTATTAAATAAATTTAATTATGTTAATTAAAATATAAAATTTAAATAAAAAATAAATACACCACATGTATGTGTACACAGATATTTTATTATTAATTAAACCTTAATTTCTTAGAGTAAGAATGTGTGCAGAAGTGAAAGAGAGGAGTTTTCTTGAAACAGTTCATGAAATGGGTCATATACATTATTATATGGCCTATCACAAACTTCCAATGATTTACAGAAGTGGTGCGAATTCCGCATTCCATGAAGCGATTGGCGAAACTATGGTTTACGCTGCACAAAGTCCGAAATGTCTACAAGCATTACACCTTCGATCTCCAGATATGCCGAAAGGTAAGAAAGACAATATCATTGACAACTATTCAATAAAGTAAACAGATAACACTTCTTTTATTGAAGTAAAGTTTGACCTTTTGCAATTCTTTAATCACTTAGCACGAAAAACATCACAGAATTTTAAATTGAACAGTTTACAAATACTAATATAAGAATTTTTTATTATTATTATATTTTGTTCAGATCGTTAATGGTGTTAACTATAAATAAAGACTTCACACATTTTTCTAACTTTTACGTTCTATTGTGAACCATTGTATATTGCTTATTAGAGATCTTGTTTTTAAATTGCTTGAGGCAATTCTATTTAATTCATATACTTCGAAAAAAATTAATATACTACAAAAAAATTGAAGATTTTAATTAGTGAGTTTATCAACGAAAATAAAGTTAAAAGTATAGTTTACTATATTTATAATCGATCTAGTTTCTCACTTTGTATTCAAACAATATTTAAATACAGAAATAATTTGATTTGGAACTAATTTGATGTGGCAAAATAAGCAGTCGACGAGCATTTATATACATACACTGCGTGAAAAAAGTAGAAGGACATTAGATTATTTTTGATAAATGAATAATGACGCATTTTTTAAACAATTAATTTATTCAAAACGTTTTTACATGCAGATACCTGTATCTAGACAAAACAAAAAAGTACACAATTAAAAAAAAAGTATACTTAATAAAAAAATTGGTTTTGACGATCTCATGATCAGTGAAAAAAGTAGAAGGACACTTCTAAAAAAGAGGTGAACTATATAAATTAATATGGAATTCTTTTCATGTTGACTCGAATTACTTCGAAGATCCTATTTGGCATCGAACTGTATAAAGATTGAATTTTTGTTTGGCAAAAATTGCCCCATACAAAGTTTAATGATTTCTGCAGCTCAGCTACAGATTCAAACTGCTTTACACCCTCGTAAACACGACATACAATCATTGCCCATATGTTCTCTACAATGTTGAGATCAGGACTTTTAGCAGGCCAATGTAAAAGTCGAACATTCTTTGCTGTAAGCCAATCTTTAACACCATTTGCAGTGTGAATTGATGCTCCATCTTGCTGAAAAATCCAGTCATCTCCTCCTAACTCAGTGCCATACGGGAGAAGATTTGAGTTTAGAGTCTGGATGTAGTCTGTATGGCTCTGTCTACCATTTAGAAAGACTAAACTTATCATGCCTCCATAGCCAACTGCTAACCATACCATTAAACCACCTCCTCCCATCTGTCGAGTAGAATAAGTTTCTTCTTCAATACCAAGACAGTGCCAATAGTACTGATAACCATCTGGACCATCCAAATTGAATTTTGTCTCATCGGAAAATATAACTGAGGTCCATTCTGAGCTCCAGGACATGTGGTCCTTAGCCCACTGCAGTTGGTTCTTCATGTGTTCTTCATTCCACTTTGGATGGTGCATCCGTTTTTTGAAGACGAATTGTTTTGAGCGTTTTATGTAGTTATAGACAGTTCTTTTGGTTACATGTGTAATTCCTGATTGAAATTGCGCATTGCCGACACTTCCACCAGTCTTTTTGAGTTCACGAATGATTTTTCGTTGATCACGTTGGGTGAGTTTTTTTGGTCTTCCTGTCTTCTTTTTTCTTATGTCACTTTCAGGGTTTCTTATGAAGTTCAAAACAGTATTAGGACTGATTCGTAGCTGCCGTGCAATCTCTCTCACACCTTTGCCTTCATTTTTATAGGCAACTATTTGGCCCTTCTGAAACTTACTTAAGGGTATTCCTCTGGGCATCCTAAAACCAACAAAAACTATGAATTTCTAGCTAAATATTTTATTCTTATTAAAAAGGAATTAAAAGAGAAAAAAAAACACTTACCTATAAACTTTCCAACAGCTTCTAAATAGATTTTTTGGACGTGTCCTTCTACTTTTTTCACACACCCAAAGTTATTAAGTATTGCATTCCTAAGTTAAAATAGCGGTAAGAAAAAAAATCTCATTTAACTTTCACTTAACGTGAATTAAAACTCTAAAAAACAACTCTCTATAAAAATCTGGTCAAAAGCAGTAAAATAAAAGCATATTGTACAAAAAAATGACTGTCCTTCTACTTTTTTCACGCAGTGTATTGCACGGTTCATTTACAATAATAAAATTAAATATTAGAAATTTCAATTTCAATTAAAATTAGATGTAATAGACATAATGTCTTTATTATAAATTATAACATTTTAAATTATAAACTATTATTATTATTATTTACTTACATCATGTATCTTATTTTTAAATATTTTTAATGTAGATATCTAGGAAGGATTTCGCTATGGCTTAACTTGGAGCTTTCTATAATATGCTGAACGTCTTAGATTTAATTTTAAAGTTGATGAAGTTTTTTTTTATAATTTTCAGAGATATTAGTAAACACTCTGATGAAACAAGCTCTTTCTAAATTTGTTCTTCTACCTTGGGCTTTGACAGTGGAATTATGGCGGTATGAACTTCTGTCTGGAGAAATTAAAGAAGAAAACCTTGTAGAGAAATGGTGGGAATTGAGGTAGCTTTTTTCAAATAGTAAATTCAAAATGGTGTACATTAAAACTTATTTATATGCGATTTTTTTCCTCGAAAATTCACATTCAATATTTTTTTTCTCCTGCATTCTAAGACAAATGTCATGGTGCAGTATTGCATTTGTCGAATTAAAGCACAATTAAAGGGATTAATTAATTAAATATCCATGAAAATGCAATATTTTATATTCTGAGATTCGCTTTTTTTTGGGGGGGGGGAATAATATTATTTACTTTTCAGAAATCACCATGGCTCCCACCGTTCAGCATATCTTTTAGTGTTTATCTTACCTTTTTCAATAATCTCGTGGCATCGAGAACCCTAATTGTACCGAATTTAAACTTAACTTAAATTCTTTTATTTTTTAATTTTTAATTTTATTTTGTATTTTATTTTTATTTATTTTCAGTAATTTTAACTTTTGAGTACCATCTTTTAAAATTTTGAAACTTTATCTTGTAATATTTTTATACTAACAATTAAAATTAATTATCCCAATTAAAATTAGCAGCAGCCAATTAAAATTATTATCATATCTATGAATTAAGATGAGGGGGTAAAGGGTTTTCCCCCCCCCCCCATTGGTACTCCGTTATCGGTACGCCAGTTGCCAATTGCCAGTGCAATATTTTAATGGCAGTTAAACCAGCCAGCTGCCAACAAAAGCTCAAATTTCTGCTGCAGATGTAGTACGCTGTTTTACAGCCATGCGGCGAATATGGCGGTCGTCCTTTTTAGTAGTCGGCTGCACGGCCGGAATCGGTCTTCTTGAGACAGTATTTTCCCTTGACCACTGCTGCCTACAATCATGCACATCCCTGCCAAGTCTTTCTGCAATACCGCGACAAGAAAATCCACCTTCTCATACCCTCATTAAACTGTCTCGTTCAAACTCAGTCAGCTGGGATATTGACTTCTTCTTATTTTTAAAGGCACACTTAATTCAAATCTAGTTCTCAATACCCAATTCGGAAGATAATAACGTTGACATATAATTGATAATATAATTATGTATAATACGAAATACAATTGATGATATAACGATATGTAATACGAAATATAATAGCGTTGACGAATCATCGCGTATTTAAAACAAATGTGATGTTCATGTGCACAGTGGCATTACTATGGTCGCTCTCATTCGTCTAATGCAAAATTTGAATAAACGTTATCTTTTATATAAGCCTCCCAAATTTTATTTAGCACGACTCGTTTTTGGTATTTAGATTTTATTTCCCGCCAGTGTTTAATATGTAAATTTTATTGAAAGACTAAGAGTTTGATGAAAAACTGAAAAATAAACATGATTTTGATATGGTTTAATAAAAATGTAGAAAAATAGGTTATTCATTGTTTTCTAATTTATTACGAGCTACGACATTTTCAGTAATGCACTAACCTTGATCCGAGATTCCTAATTAAGTTATTTTTTCTTTCTTTTTTAATCTAATACAGTAGTCTTAGTTATATGGACAATTTAATATTTTGATAGAATAATGTTGTTGTTGTTTTAAAGATTCATTACGAATTTCAATGTATTACCAAAACATACTTCATTTTAAAATTACGATAAACCGTGTAGCTTGGTTGTTAATAGATATCGCATTATTTAGACATCTATTTGGATTAGCATAGATTTATAAACAAATATTTTCACCAATAAATATTAAAAATCTATAAATATAAACCATTACATTAAAAATTTTCGTAATATGTTCACTGTAAAATCGGACCAAGGACTAGAATATTAAGTCAATGTAATATCCAACATCAAATTCTTCGTCATTTTAATAGATTATATTATTCATTTTTCCATATATTGCTTATTGTATGTATGCATATAAATTATATAAATAAAAAATATGATAAATTATTGTCAAAATTCCTTTGTGCCACTGGCTGTGATGTTACAGTAGTATATGAAGACAGCGGTCTTTCCAATTCTGTGATTCTCTGACCTAGATAGAACTTTCTGATAACACATCATGTCTGGAAGAAAAAGAATCTTATAAAGCAGCCATCTATTCTTTTGATGACTCATGATATTTAAATATTTCCTTATTTTAAATAATATATTCTAATTAATATCTATCTTATTTTTAAATCTTATAATTTTCGATACAAATTCTTTACTTGAAAAAAAAATGGTCCCTAGAAAAAAAAGTATACAATTGTGTAAATCAAGCCTTTAACACCCTCCCACAAACACACACATATGTATATATATGCTATTTTCGTTCAATTATAATTACATTATAACATGATAAAAGTTGATATGTAGTTCATATAAAGTTTCATTGTACGTTTAAGGATACTACATTACAAAAAAATATTTCTCATAGAAAGAAATATGCATGAAATATTTAAATTGAAGGTTAAGTTTCTGTTTTTAATTGCAATTTCCTCTTAAACAAAGGAAGTTGTGCCACAGATTATAAAAAAATTAATTTGAAACAACATGCACACAGATGTAACAAAAACATTATGGGAAATTAACAACCTTTCCAGAATTAATTTACAAAATTCTTTTGAAGATACGTTTAATTAAAGGAAAAGCACTTTTACATATTTTAACTGCTTTTAATAATTGTTATTACAACAGCGGAACAATTAAATTTCCTAATCATCGCGGCAAGGAAGTTCACGAAAAATGGGTCTTCAGGTTGTAATTTCCGGGTTACCGGTAACTGTTTCTTTGTTGTGTTGCAAAACTTCGCATGTTTACGTGTTAAATATTTATCAATAAATAATTTTTTGCATAGGTACGAGATTCTATTCGATGTTCAGCTTAACAATGCTTACTTCTACTTCATTAGTTTCATCGTAGATTATTATATTAACTTCGTTAATTATTGAAAATTAGAAGCTAGTATACAAACAAAGTGATTTTTTTAAACCAAAAATGGAAATGTATTTAGTAATATCCTTACAAAAAATATTTGAAAATATAAAATGTAATAAAGTAAAATGTAATAAAAAATAATTATTACTGTTCTAATATTTTATTCTTTAATCATAATATTTTATTTTAATTTATAATAATTACATTATTTCTTTTATTATTAAAATTAAAAACTTGTTGTACAGTTAAAAAACTTATTTCATTGATTTCAAATTATACAAAATCTTATGGAGGAATTCGTTTGTGTTCTTATAATTAACTTCATATTATTTTTAAATTAACAAATGCTAGTACTACTGGAAATTGC
>BPLQ01001227.1:58404-142535 GCA_021605075.1 Caerostris darwini
TCCTAACATAATTTCCTGGATTAACGACTTTTCTTGGTAAACGTTTAGAATAAAACTTCTGGTATGAGTGTATTATCTCTCTATTTCCTATTATACTTATACGTTACACACACATATATGTATGTATGTATGTATAAGTGTGTATTAAATATAAATAATTAAATATATTTATATAATATTTGTATTTGTTTAAATACGAACATATACAATTTTTAATTTTTAGGTATTTCTTGAGTCGTTTCTTGGAACACCAATTTCTAGAAGCCCTGTGTAAAATAACGAAAGAAGATATTCATTCTTGCTGTTTTATAACTAGCAAGGAAGCAGGAAATCAATTGAAGTAAATATATCATTATGTATTTGAATATTATACACGTTACTAGGAGATGAGTTATGTGTATATCTATTTCTGCTCACAATTATGTGTAATTTTTCTGCTTGCATTAGCTGTATGCATTCATTATACAGCTATTTGAAATGAATACAAGCCTTCAGTCATTAAAGATTAACCAATGCAAATACTGATTGTTCTGACTCGTAACAACAATCGAAGTTGGATCAAACAATGCATAAATATGCAATTCATGAAAAACATTAAAAAAAAATTTTAGAACATTTATCCCAAGTTAGAAAAAGTTTTTCATCGCTTTAAATCTATAAATTTGAATTTATGAAAATAGAGAATACTTATTAAATTATGTTTTACAAGAAAACTTAATTTTCATGTGATATAAAATTGTAATTTTTTATCACTGTAAAACGATGTAATTTTTACTTACCAAAACTGTAATAGCTTTAATCGTCAATTAAAACTGATGGATACAATAAAAGCTAAGTTTAAAATGTGACATGACGTATGTAATTAAAAGAGTGTATAATTAAAGTATAACTTTTATGAATTTTTAATTATTTGATATGAATTTCAAACAAAAATAATTAATAAATAAGCGCATTAAAAAGCTCGTAAGTGTTCTCAAAATTTTTATATTTTATTTCATTTTCTGACGATGTTTATCTGAGTTTCTATCAAATAAAGCACAAAAATAATAATAAATAAATAAACAACGATTAGAAACATAATCTTAATTTATTGAAAAACCTCATATAAAAAAATGAGGTCGGGATTTTTGTTAATCACTAGAAAACTTACAGGTTATTTTATTTTTGTAGTGCAAGATATTTTAATGTTTCATATCATAAAATTTCAATTCAAATTTAATGTAATTAAATGAATTTCCGTATTTCTTTTATTTCTTTTATTTCTAAATATTTTTTTAATTTTTTAAACATACAATAACCTGTGTTTTACATAGTATATCACAATCAGTTCTTGGCTAAAGGGATAAAGGGATATTATTGTTTTCAGATATGACTACTCTTATTTCCGTGTCATATAAAAAAAACCTGGAAAATTCCCGCTAGGCAGTCCGACTGTCGATGCCAGAATCTCAAATTAGCTGTCACAATCGCAATTTTCACCTCATTTCTGAAGCAGTGACTGCAACGCCCATCGCCAGCGGATTAAAATTTGTTTAATTATATGATGCTTTTTTTAAATAATTTTTTCTTTTAAAGCAAAAAATAAATAAATAAAAGAATCTATATATGAAAGGAGCTGGATATTTTAAAAATCATTTAATTTAAAAAAGGGAACAACAGAATTTCTAAGAAGCAAGGCAAATAAAAGAAAAGGTGTTTTAATTGAAAAGCTGTCATACCACTTAAATATGAGTTGCAGGAAATGATGCCTTTCATGTTCAAAAATGCAGAGCTTTAGTGAGAAATAAATACGTATGATATAGGGAGGCGAGTGAGTTAATACAAATCATAAAAACGCTTGATTCTGATCCCCTTTTAAGTACATTATATTTAATTACATGATATTGATATAATGTTTTATATGTATGTAATATATGTAAATGTTATATGTTAGTTATTTCATAATCAAATAAATTAGTAATCAGTAATTCGATGTATTATTAGATAGTATGTATAATTCAGTTCTTTTTTTTACTTTTGATATTTTACTGTTAATCTACTGTGTACTTTGACTACTAGTGGTTGGCGTAGTGTAAATGCTTTACTTTACAATAAATATTGAAAGTTTATTTAGCGCTTTGTAATTGAGTAAAAAATATCTACATTTTTTATATTTTAGATTGATGCTTTCTCTTGGTGCTTCTGTTTCATGGCAAGATGCTCTGGAAACCTTAACTGGTAAAAGGGAACTCTCGGCAAAGCCTCTTTTGAATTACTACAAACCGTTATACAGATGGTTAGTGGAATATAATCGCAGCCACAATATAAGCATTGACTGGTGAAAAGAGAGAAAACTAGCTGATCTAACTAACTTGAAAATTTTCATGTATTTTGAGTTGTTTAAGATTTTCAATTCCAAACTAATATATATTAATAAATGCAAGCATTGAAAAACTAAATTTATGCATATCTATGAAGTTAAATTTGTCACATCTTGTGTAAACATTTTTAAATTTTATCTTACAACATTTTTTAAGGGATACAATAGTTTAAATAATACGTAATATAGACACAAAGTAGATAAAGAATTTATCTGTCAAAAACACCAGCACAATATATATATAAATAAATACAATTTTTTTTTCTAATTTATGAAATTGATTATTGTCCGAAATAATGAATACTAATGGTATTTTAAATAACCTTTATTTAGTCCTTTTTGTATTACTTCAATTAGAAACTAACACATCTAATCTCAATGAGATAAACTTTTTTTTCAGAGATTTATTATTTTACAATAACAAAATAAGAGCTTAATTGTTATAGATATTTCTTATTTTGCTCATAATATTTTAACTTTTCCCACATAGATGGCGTTAGTTTCTACTAAATTGCAATTAAATTAACTTTTCTTTTCTACTAAGTTATCAATCGACAGATGGCGCCACTATCCAACTCTCTATTATATTGATTATACTATTTTAACTTCCTAAAGTTAAATAATATCAATAAATGGAGTGTGCTGGAGATATTCAGAATTTGTCGCCTAAATTTTTCATTGAATTATTCTATTTTTACATAAAAAAAGTAGATTTTTCAAAGTATGCTTTGAGATATTTTTTTTTATCTGGAAAAGGTACAATAGGCGAATTTTGAATTACAATATTAATTTTTTAGGTTTGTTATGGGCTGTTTATAGAATTTTAATATCTTAAATCACCACGACAAAATGCCAAGAGGTTGAAGAAGTTTTGTTATTCTAGAAGTTTGAAAAAGTTTTTGATGAAAAGTCCTTTATCAGTTAAGATGTGAGACAAATGTAATGTATGGTAATTTGCAAAGCAAGTTTCATTTTTGCAAATAATAAAAGAAACATCTGATGTTCTAAAATTAAAAACTTAATTGGTACATGAGGGCAGATCTAACATTACACTTTGGCATAGTTTCCTCTTTTGTCTAGTCATTGATCGTAATGAAGCACTTTGCATTCTTTCACCATATAACAATGTAACCTCTAATGACAATCAAATTGTGTCAGTGTGCTTGATCTTATCATCGTGTAAACGTCACTGCTAAGGAAAGTCTTGAAATGCAAAAACTGAAAATCAAACGATATGAATTCCAGGCTATAAGGAGGATGATTAGAATGTGACTACGTTTCTGTTGTGTACCTTGTCCTGCCCTTCACAAAGCTATAACACTCATCTGTATACTATTAAAGTATTCATAATCTGCTTCCCATACACCTAAAAAATATTCCTTTCATCTCTTGACTAATTCGAAAACCGGATTACGAACCACATTTCACATGTAAGTGATGGGCAAATTAAATTTCTTGAAAAATTTTCATCATCTACTACGAAGCATACACTCTATCAATCTCACTCTGATTTGTCCATCTACCTTGCTTATGGGTTAATAAATTCTTGTGCTGTCTGTATGTTAGTTGATCACATGCCTACTGCGCCAGAATTTTGATATAACATTTAAATTCCGGATTTTCTAAATTCACCCATTTTCATTCAACAAGGACTCTTTAAATTTGAAATAACATAACTCCGAAGCAGTGATAGATAGAATGGTGAAATAACTGATATGTTTAATCGATGGGCTGTAAAATTAAAATACAGTAGATTTCAAAGTTATCTAGTTGACAGCTCATAATAAAGTAACAGCTCTAAATTATTGGTTTCAATATTTTGCTTATTTATCTCTTTTCTTCTCTTTTTTGAGGGTAATTTAAAAAATACTATTTACAGTAAGAATATTTAAAACGCAGAAAGAGCTTGAACAGCTTAATACGAGACTCTAATTAAGTAAGTGTGTAAAATGTAGCATTTTACGGCAAAAGGCGGCTAAAAATTTCATGTCATTCCTATTGCCTTTTCGAATCCATTCTGATGAGTTTGATGAACAAGGGCAATTACATTAATATTTAAGAAACATTTTATAGAGATTCCATTGCTAACTATAAATTGAAGTTGTAGTTGATATTGAAAGCTCTTGTATTTTAAATTTATAGTCTTCCCACTAAACAATCTCCATTCTTTCATTTATCTCTTTTCCCAAGCTATGAACTTCAAAATTAGAGAATCTTTTCATAAAAGCACCGTGCATACTACAACGTTGTAAACACAATGTTGGAAAGGTTTTCTCTGGATTTTGAAATATAGCATGCATTCCGAATGAATTTTTTTAGTTAAAATTCTCAATTTTTATAAAAAAAACTTGAAAACCAAAAAAGTTCCTTATGGTTTGTAGGAAATGCATGTCTACAAACCATATAAATAACCAAACCATCAAAAATATATGTCTCAAGCATGAAACTTTATCAGTATATTTTATAACCTTGAGCTTAATAACTGAAAAATTGTGATAATTACTTGTAGTAATTTGTGTGTGTATGATTTTTTTTTTTTTCAATTTTGCCCTGAAAACAGTAATCTGTTACAATTTTGATAATTACTACTAAAAATCTATTTGATTCTTCAATGTCATTGTCTTTAAGGAAATATTGCAGAAGGAAATTTCTTTCAGGAGGACCTTTATTGATAAGTACGTACCTGCATTTACTTACTGACTTTTAGGAATAAGTACTTGCATTTGAGTATTAGCTTTTAGGGGCGAGTATTTATTCGCGTGCAATTGCTTCATGTATTTTTGCATGTATTTTGCCATCACATTCCCACTTGTTGATCCGAACCAATTCTCAAAATAGATCCTGCAAAGCATGTCATCAGTAGAATCGAATTCGACTATTAATGAACTGTGAATACTACTACTAGGACAAAAGTGGAACGTAACAAATTGAGTACTAATTCATATTAGGGATTATTCCTTGCAATTGAAATTAATATGCTTAAAAATTTTTTTTCAAAACCAAGATTATGAAAATGGAGTTTTGATAGCAAAATTTTAAATGATCATTTAATTTATTTTAAAAATAGATGTATAATTCTATGGATAAATTGCACATTAAATGAGTGAACTTCAAAAAAATAAATAATAATAATAATATTTATATATATATATATATATATAAATAAAAAATGAGTGAAAAAAAAATTAGTGATTAAAATGAGTGAAGCTCATTTTTTTCTCGCTCACAGTATGATTAAACACAATTTTTCTCTCTTTAATATTCTATTTGTAAAATATTCATTAACTTTCAAGATTTTTCAAGTAATTAATAACAAACCGAAAGTTGGAAGCTATTTTAATAATATGTTCAATTTGTAATTTAAGTTAGGCACATTTCACTATACCCCTTAAATAACCGTTATTTAAAAATTTTTAACTAGGCAACAAAATTTTCTTTTCATATTTGGAATGATGGAAAAGTGGATTTTTTTTATGTATGGAATACCAAAATCTTTTTGATAACTATTTCCAAATTTTATATATTTGACATGTAAAATATTCGTTAACCACATGTGTAACAACTTCTTTGTTTTTGATTTTAACTAAATAAGTAATCGTGATTTGGTTTATTTCGAGTATCTTGAAATAAAATTTTTTCGTAAAATTTAAAAGAAGGAAAATTAACTGAAACTTTTAAATAAGAGACTGTCATATAAAGTGCAACCAGGCTTTAGTTTATATAAAATATCACAAATCCCTAACTAGCAGAAAAAAATAAATAAATAAACACATTATCTGACAGCCGTCAGATAATGTGTTTATTTATTTGTTTAACCATTGGTTTGTTTATTTGTTTATTTATTTGTTTAACTATTGGTTTGTTTATTCGTTTATTTATTTGTTTTGTTTTATTAACAGAATATTGTTAACAAATTGGTCATGATATATATATTGGTCATACAAAAGTTGCTAAAATTATATAATAAAGTTGCTTTAGTCTATATCATTTATTATAATGACAGATGTTTTTTTCGCATTCTAATGCACTTCAATGCTTAGAATTTGTTATGAAGTAAGGGGTTCTTGCGCTATCTGTAAAAACATGTTCTCATCAATAGCTATTTAAAATGGTAGAAATATTTTCCTTATTTTATTCTATACAAAGAAATCATTTGTTGCTGCAATTTCTAAGAATGAAACTGCTGAAATTGGAGCCAATTTTGGAAGAAAGTTATACCAAACTAATTATTTATATTTAGAACATGATACAAATAATTTAATAAAAATAGATTGGGGAGCAATTTCCTATGACAGCAGGAGAACTCTCGTGGTTATCCCAAACATACTGACTGCAAATTACTACGTCAGTCTGGTAATTCAACCTGTAGTGCTGCCATTCATGAACAGCATTCAAGGGGGTTTTTCCAACAGGATAACGGTCGCCCTCATACCGCTGTTGTAACGCAACGTGCTCTACAGAGTGTCAACATGTTACCTTAGCCTACGAGAT
The DNA here is from genome assembly GCA_021605075.1 of Caerostris darwini. NCBI lineage: Eukaryota > Metazoa > Arthropoda > Arachnida > Araneae > Araneidae > Caerostris > Caerostris darwini. The sequence continues at coordinate 65,255 of BPLQ01001227.1, forward strand.
CACCAGATCTGTCTACAATTGAGCACGTATGGTATATCATTGGACGACAACTCCAGTATCATCCACAGCCAGTACTGATCGTCCCAGTATTGACAAAACAAGTTCAACAAGCGTGGAACTCCATACCACAAAATGACATTCGACATCTCTATGACACAATGCATGCACGTTTGCAAGCTTGCATACAAAATTCTGGAGGTTACACCGGCTATTAATGTAATAGCATTTTATATTTGAAATGCATTTTCTTGATCTTAAATTAACCTGCGATCTTTAAAATTTAATCAATTAAACATGTTAACTAGACTAATGCATTGTTCGAATTTCATTACTCTACAATAATTTTTTCTTGGCGTTGGATTTTTTCCCCGTCAATCTATTAATACATAACAATTTACAAAAAACCCAAATAATTGTTTTTATAAGTTATGTTTTCAAAATTTCTGTCTTTATCTTATTTATTTTCTTTTAATTCCATATTTTAAAGGTATTTTATGATTATTATTATTATATTATTTTGCTGTATTGAAATAAAGACAAATTATCACTAACTTCAAATTCAGTAAGTGAAGGGTTATGTTAGGCTTTCTATTGTCTTTGAATGATAAAAGTTTATGTTATTAGGATGATCATATTTACTTAATGATTTTTCTTTTTCACTTTTTCTTGAAATTTTTTAATTAAATTTATCAAGGTAAAAAATATATGATTTCCCTGAGGCTGGGAAATACCCGATCAAATCAGCTAGCGCACATTTCAAAGTATATTAGGGCATCCTTCGTATTCCATTGAGAGGCACTCAGTGTGTTTATAAGACAGTCCAAGATACATTAAATAGTTATAGTTACGTTTTATTTCTTCAATGTAACAGAAAATTAAGAACAGACAATCATTAAAAACAATTAATTACAATTTCATTAAAATTAACAATTCATTTCGTTAAAAATTCTCAATTATACAAAATATTTCCCTAACAACAATTCATATTCAAGAAATTTCCCTATTTAATCATTATCATCATTTAATAATTTTGTACTATGTTTAACCAACTCATTAACAACGACTTATTAAAAATTTATACTGTGATTTATATTTTATATATTTACACTGCTTATTATAATATAACAATACTAGTACTGTTGGTCAATGGCGAAACTTTTAAAAACCTTTTAACTTTATTGGTTCACGTGTTGATTACACATAGCATCCATGAATGTATGGAAATGAAGTGAACACCTGCCATTTAATAATGTCGCTCTGGTATTTGCTGTTTAGCGAGTATTGGTACAGAAAAATTATTTGCATTCTTCAGTGTCTGTTCTTCTAAATTGAAATGATTCAAAATTGAAATATTATTAAATTTCTTATAATAATAAAACAAGATTAAAATATAATTTGTCAAATTGAAATAATGAAAATTGAGCCATACACAAAAAGAAATTAAAGCATATGAAACCCAAACTATCTCTCAGAAAGATAAGATATAAGAAAGAATAGAAACCCAAACTATCAGAAAGATAAGAAACCCAAACTATCTCTCATAAGATTGAAAATTAAACACATAAATCTTGCAAGTGGTTGAGAAAATTCTTTGACTGAGCAAAGTATATCAGTTCTTATTATAAATAAAGTCAAGCGGATTTGTTCAGTACTCGTTATTAAAATATTATTTGTTATATTGAAATGAAAATTGAAATATTATTATATTTCTTATAATAATAAAACAAGATTAAAATATAAGTTTTTATTTTCAAATACTGGACATATAGCCTTGGTTTAAATTAATGAACATTATAAAATCCTGTTAACCAACTACACTAACTCCCACGGTGATCCTGTTATAGCTTATTCACCACAATTTGGAACGAATGTCCCCTAGGTGGTATTTTTTAGCATTTACATCTCCCTAAACCCAATAGAGGGGATTTCTTGTCTACAAATTTGTATTGTCTATCCTCGCCTACTAAGTTCACGAGCTCACTTCTAGATTAGATCTTCGTGTAAAATTTGTTTTCATCAATACATTCTTCCATATTATTTTCTGTTTTAATTTAAAATCCACTCTTAAGGAGATTTAATTAATATCTATATGGAATACGTCACTGTCCTTTATCCGAATATCTCTCCCTCTTTGAGAATTGTGATCCACTGAAAACTACTGCATAAAGAACCTCATTATATATAAAACCTACTCATCGTACCTACCTCGGAATCAGACGTATTTGACTCAGAAAACGTTTATTTGTATGACCCAATAGAAAAGCCTTATTTTTTTCTGTGGACATCTGCTTGCATACTATCACGTAAACACCTTAAATATAAACATCTGGTTTCAGTGCGATTAAATCAGAAATTAATTTTTAGTAATGGTGAAATTCATTATTATTGTATAAATTTTGTTTTCATGAAAAAGTTGATCGATGTTATTTTATTTTACTTCTTAATTCATGTAAAGTAATTTTAAACTATATTTATATAAAATACGTCACAAAACTCAGAAGTATAATATACTAAGAAACATCAAATGCGCATAGGTCTTCGATTTAGAAAAGAATAAAGTTTTAAAAAACAAATGAGATGAAATACGTGAATCTAAAAAGAATAGATGAAATCTATTTCTAAAAACTGTTTGAAATTCTTTTTAATGTCTTACATTTCTATAGCAGGAATCAAAATAATTTTTAACTAATGCATTTTCTGATGTGAGTTTAATCGTACTGAAAAGGGCTTTTTGGAAAGCGTTTAAGCCTTAAATCCGCAATATGAATATGTATAAGAAAATAGTGACAAGAAGTTTCGAATAATTTGCTTTTTCTGATAAATTTCATTTTAAATCAGTAGTAGCTTGAAGTATTCTACCAAAGAAAAACATATTATTATATTAAAAACAATATTTGAACTTTTTTTGTGCTATGTTTACCAAAAATAAATATCGTATTTAGCGAAACAATGGCACTTTTTAGATTATATTTGTTTCTGCCTTAATAAAAATTAAAGTATCGCTTATAATTTATTATAAGCATATTTATTGTTTTAAATTTATTTTAAACATATGTATTATTTATAATTTATTCAGACATATATAATGTTTATAATTTGTTTTAAACATATGTATTATTTATAATTTATTCAAACATATATAATGTTTATAATTTGTTTTAAACATATGTATTATTTATAATTTATTCAAACATATATAATGTTTATAATTTATTTTAACAGGCTTTAAAACGTTTTATGTATCCATCAATACATGAAATTTATAGGAATTGATAACAAAAATTATTTATTTCTTTTCCCTTTCCTCTCTTACATAAAAAAAAATCTTTCATTCATATACACTTACATTTTTTATGTTTCATATCAAAATTTAAAAATGTAGTTTGAAATATAATAATAAAACAAATATAACAAGACTTTGATACTATCAGCAAAGATATATTTCCCTTTTTATGCAATTCTAGATTCAGTTTTTTATGGTTTACAACAAATTCCTTGCATTGCTTATCTCTTCATTTCTGGGTCAACTTTTAGACAGTGAACTTCAGACATAGTTGTTTACGCGATTCCATGTAAAAATAAAAAGGTTGTTTGTGAAATCAATAAAAAATGACACATTCTGTTCCGTTTTTTTTAATCGTTGATCATTAATGATGACAAATCCATTAGAAAATAATAAAATAAGTAATTAAAAATGTAAAACAACAATGTGAATATTATGTGACGTCATTGTTGGTATAAACCATATTCAATTCTGAATATAATTTTTTTTATTATCTTCAATGGCAAGAGAAAATGACAAACTTTTACGAGATCAAAACAATGTAAAACACACACAAGAAAAAAGAAAACAATAAGAGAAAAAATCAATATCTCATCAGTAAAGTTCTAACCCTCCAATATATTTTCCCCTCAGAGTCTGCACGCAAGTCCAGGCATCTTGCTATATGGTGTCTGTCCATGATTGATTTCATCTGTCCCACAAAGCGGGCAATTTGGGCTATCAAAAATGCCTATGTGGTTTGCCAAAATGTCATAGCCCACTAGCATAGCAAGTAATATTATAACAAGTCTCAACATCGTAGTTGGCAAGAGAATATTGAACCTCAACTTTCTTACATTTGGCTAGCCACCAGCATTCTATTGTAAGACACAACCTACACGAAGTCCCACTAAAGGGATCTCTTGGTGCGTTTCTGCATGCCGATAGTAGTAGTTCTTTTAATTCTGCTTATAGTAAAAGGAGAAATATGCATCTAATTAAGTAACATGAAAACAGTCTGGAGACTAAAGACCATTCGGATTGAGGATATATTTTTGATGGTGGGCGGCATTTTGGTGTGTCAATGTCGTTCTCAAGAACTATGTGGAGGAAGCCATACATTCAAATGGGACTTTCAAGAATAAATATTTGCATTTGAATGTATCGGAGAAAACCGTAACTGGGTCAACTTAACCAACTAGACTGACCACACTGACTAGTTCAGCGACTCGATGAGACACTCTCTTCCAGAAATTCTACGGAATTTACTCATTTTTCAAAGTAGTGACTATAGCGCACTCCAGCAGTGGAATCGAAACTAGCATACACTAAATACGATCAAAAAGCAGACTTAATTTTGAGTAAAAAATTTAAACTAACGATGTAGAAAAATGTACTCTGAGAAAATCTTCTGTTGTAATATCGGTTACTTTCAGAGCGATTATCCATAAAAGACCGAGTAGTAAATACGTTATAAAATACTACTGTGTCCAAAAAGTAAGACCAATTTTCAATTTAAAATTCCCGGGGCTTATGGAACTTCAGTTTTTATTTTTCATTTTTTAGGTCGCTGGCACTGTCCTTGACATCTGTGTGAAATTTGACGTCAAAATATTCATTAGTGTTCGAGTTACGCTTGGCTTTGTGAGACGCTGAAACTGATTCCGGCGATTTTTGAAATGTCTGAATTAATTGAGCAAAGAACTGCATTAAATTTTGTTTGCGGAAACGTATAGAATATCGCATAAGGGATTCGATAAGCATTCCAATATCGGAAAAAAATGTTTAGAAACAGTATAAACAGTTCAAAGAAGGCAGCGAACACGTTGAAGACGAACAGCCCTCTGGTCGACTATCAACCTCAACCGACGAAGCTCACGTCCAAAATATTAAAGATTTGGTGCTTGTCGATTTACAATTAGAGACCTTGCTGATGATGTTGGAATTTCAAAAGGATCGGCTAATTCCATTTTGGGCCTCAAATGCGTCAAATCTCGATTGGTACCTAAAACACTGAATGTGCCAGCTCAAAATGCATTGATTCTTCGTGACCTTTTCGCCAAAAATGAAACTCATATCTTTCCACAACTACCGTATTCTCACCGTGCGACTTCTGGCTATTTCCTAAACTCAAAAGACCACTCCCGGGGCACCGTTTTGAGTCGATTGAAGACATTCAACGTGAATCTCCGAGCGCTTTGAAGGCCATCCCCGCCGATGGCTTTTTAGCATGCATTGAGAATTGGAAAAAAAATTGGCAGAAGTGCATTGTGTCCGGAAGGAATTACTTTGAAGGCGATGAAATAAATTTGGAAGAATAAATAAAGAGTTTTTGAAAAAAAAAATAATTGGTCTTACTTTTTGGGCACAGTAATAAGTCCAATTTTTTTTTAGTATTAAATCTATGAGTTTAACAAAATATCAATTATTAATCATAGCACAATTTTCTATTGTTGAAACAATAGTCACCAACAATGGTCTTTTTCCGATATTTAGACAATGTAACGGTTTATAAAACGAAACAATTTCAAATTCGCATTGCACTTTATTTAAATGTACCGCGCCAGTATTGAAATATGATTCATTGCCATTTTATGTTTGTTCATCTGTACCTCGCTTTTCATTCAATCATAAAAGCACGAAGAGTAAAGGTCGTGATAAGCTAAAAGTAGGCTACCCGTGTCGCGTCACCTCAATTCTTAATCGCTGAGCGATACATCAAAATACTAGCTAAGCCAAAAGGAAAAGTGCTACGTCAGATGAAGGATGCGAAGTGCTTCCTGATATTTCATTTTTGCTTTGGTTGCGTCAGTAGGAGGAGCGTTTTTTTCTTCAATGGATTCGCAAGTTATCGTTGTAGGAGCCGGTATTAGCGGTATGTTTCAATTTGTCATTTTTTTTCTCAGTTATTATTCATGATTGTTTTTATTGTTTAACAATAAAATCAAACACTAATTGTAAATAAAAAATAAAATAAATTAAATTCAACAACTAATTATAAATAAAATAAAATGTAAAATAATATAATAGAATAAATGAAATTAAAACACTAATCGTAAATAAAAATAAAATGTAAAATAATATAATAAAATAAGTAAATTAAAACACTAATTGTAGATAAAGAATAAAATGTAAAATAATATAATAAAATAAATTTAATTTAAAAAAAAAATTGTAAATAAAAAATAAAATGTGAAATAATATAATAAAATAAATAAAATTAAAACACTAATTGTAAATAAAGAATAAAATGTAAAATAATATGATAATATAAGTAGAATTAAAACACTAATTGTAAATAAAAAATAAAGTGTAAAATAATATAATAAAATAAATAAAATTTAAACACTAATTCCAAATAAAAAATAAAATGTAAAATAACATAATAAAATTAATTAAATTAAAACAGTAATTATAAATAAAGAATAAAATTTAAAATAATATAATAAAATAAAACACTAATTGTAAGCATTAATTTGCTTATATCATTCAATTGATTCATAATCTTATATAGTAAATCTGTTATTTCTACTTATCCACACATGTGTTGTTTTTATAGTTAATTTATAAATAATGATATTTATTTTTCATTGCAAACTTTGCAATTTCCATAAATATGTATTTATTTGTTTTACAGTATCTTGATAATTTTTCGGCTTAATAACATTTTATCATCTATATATCTTTGATATCCACCCATTCTCTTTCTCAATTTGTGATATAAGAAAAGGTTTATGGAGATGAAGGGGAACTTTTTTTCTGAAACTTTTAGTGGTATTTTTAAAAAAAAACACAGTGCAAAAAATAACATAAATATTAATAAAAAAGAATTTTTTGTTTTAAAAATTGCCATTTTTTCCCTTTTTCTCTTTCAATATAAATATATTTTTATCATACATATCATGTATGCCCACCAATTTCCTTTCTCTGTATTTGTTCATGTGAATTTATTTTCATCCTATAACTTTCAATAGTATGGTATGTTAAATGAAAGAGGAATAGTTGTTAAATAAAATTGTGTCTTGATTTACAAAATCTTAATAACATTCTTTCGTTACATTGATTTTATCATTTACGTCTCTTTATCAACCTGTTCACTCCTTCTAAATTTAATATAATTGATATATAATTTGATATTCGATATAGATGTCTAATGGATTGAGTTGAATTTATTTAAATTCTGTATCTTTCAATAGTATGTTAAAATAAAGAAAAGTTTTCTTTTCTTATCCCACTTGGTTGGGTCGAAAGCAACATCTAGACCGAGTCCATGAACCCGTGTCTCGTGGGAGGGGGAAGCTTCTGTTGTGATAAAACACCGGTAGGTAGTTGTCTGACTTGGCTCAGTGACGCTGAAGAAGGAGGGCAGTCCCTTCATCGAAGACTTTTAGGAGGGAATTATCCAGCATTTGTGTATCGTATGGGAGAAAACTCCTACCAGATAGTCCGATTAACGACTCTAGATGCTGAACATCACAAACGAATCTCCTCATGTTTGAAACAATGTCTACAACAAGCTCTCAGCGGATTGAAATAAAGAAAATATAAAAGCAACGATTCTTAAAGCAGATTCTATGTTACCCAAACTGCACTACTTGAAATTGCTATACTGTCTCTACATACTCCTATCACGATTTAGAATAAAGAACCCCAAAGGTACATCTGAGAACTCACATCGTGCTCCTCACTTTCAAAGTCTAACAAAGTATTTCCAGGTTACGGATATATTTTTTCCATCGATGACATAAACGTCAGCATCACCTGTTAGGTTTCGAACAAGAACAATAAAGAAAATAAATAATAAGCTATCATAAATAATAAATAACGATAAACTATCCTAAATAATAAATAACAATAAGCTATCATAAATAATAAATAACAATAAGCTATCATAAATAATAAATAACAATGAGCTATCATAAATAATAAATAACAATAAGCTATCCTACTTAAGACGACAACAATCTATCAACCTATTTTTAATAGTAAATATTTGCAAATCACTTAAAATGTGTGAAATAAATTATACCACTTAGTATTATTTAATCAACATTAATTTCCGGTGAATTTTTTATGGTCTTAATTACTTTGTATTAATTTTAATAATAATGAGGATTTTAGTAATTTATAATAATAAACTGTGTTGAATTATTGTTTTAATTGGCCATGACCTAAATTTTATACAGCATAGATTGAAAAAAAAAAATCTTCAGAGATTTTATTTCTAATTTATTTTACTTACATGTTGTTAATATGATCTGCCCGTAGGCAGACGACCTTGGCTCGCCATGGGGTTGCTGCGTCAGTGAAGAAGTTGTTAACACGAATTTTTTCTTCTAATATAGTATATTTTCTCCTTGCCTTTTAAGAAATGCTATTTATTTTAGGTAGTATTTTTTTAAAATTTAGTAAATTGTAAATATTATAGATATATAATTGATTGTAGATTTATTTCTATAATAAATTGTGGATATAAAATATTCAGTTAGCTCTGAAAAGCAAGGTCATAGATAGAACGATTGTATTTCATTCAAAATCACTTGAGTAGCTAAGCGAGAAAAGAATCTGCTAATACAAGGAAATTATTTGAATGCATATTTCCTCGTGAAAAAAAATTTACGAACAGGAAATTGAGAACAATTATTTACTTCGAAAAGAGAAATTCATCTTTGTTAATGAAAGATTGCTAAGCCTTTTTTTTTTCACGAAATTCTGAGCATATCTTTTTCATATCTTTCTCTTTCTTTTTATACTATTTTATTACGAAAAGATCAAGGACTAATAACAAGCAAGTTTTAAATACTTTTATTTTGCCGATTTCATGGTGTTTCTTTAAATATTCTGTTTTTGTTACTTTTAATGTATTTGAAAATAAGCAACAAATTTTAAAACCGAGGTTAAAACTTTATGAAACTTATGAAAATTAATGAAATGAAATGAAATTTTAATGAAAATGAATGAAATGAAATGAAATTTTAATGAAAATGAATGAAATGTAATGAAACTTTAATGAAAATGAATGAAATGAAATGAAACTTTAATGAAAATGAATGAAATGAAATGAAACTTTAACGAAAACTTTATGAATTTTTTTAAAACTTATGCTAATTATTTTCATTTAAACCACACAGTGCCGCTTCATAAAATATGATGAAAACTGTTTGATTGATAGAAAAAAATGATCTGAAGTTAATTTTATTGACATGAGTTACATAATAGGATTAATAATTTTGCAACACTAAAAAGATAGTTACAGTTACAAATAAATCTTAAATAATTTTTTCTTAAACGTTTCAAATACTAGGGATAAATAAGAAAAATTATAAATATTGAAAATAATAAGCAAAACATAGATAAAAAAATACATTGAAATTTTCTTATTTCTATTATACGTTTAAATCAAAGATGGCCAACCATTTTAAAAAGATGACACTATATGAAGAAAAAAATTATGAACTTTTCCAATTATGCCACTTCTAACTTTTCCAACATATTAAAAAATTTTGAAAGATGAAAAAATGTTATTTATAGGCTAATTAGGAGATTTTTAAGCAAATAGCACATTTTTTTTCATGTAAGTCTGAGTAGTGGATATTTTTAAAAATATATACGTAATAAATAAAACAAAAGTACAAACGAAATAACATAATAAAGTATACAAATACAAAAAAATATAATAAAGTACAAAAATACAATAAAATAATATAATAAATAAAACAAAAGTACAAGATTTTATTGCTAATAAACATTTTTAAAGGTTCAGTCAATTAGGTTATACTACTGTGTCCAAAAAGTAAGACCAATTTTCAAATTAAAATTTCCGGGGCCTATAGAATTTTCTTTTTTAGGTTGCTGGCACTGTCCTTGACATCTGCGTGAAATTCGACGTCAAAATATGCATCAGTGTTTTGAGTTATGCTTGGCTTTGTGAGATGCTAAAACTGATTTCAGCGATTTTTGAAATGCCTGAATTAATTGAGTAAAGAACTTGCATTAAATTTTGTTTGCGAAAACGTATATAATGTTGCAGAAAGCATTTGGAGAGCATTCCTTTATCGGAAAGAAATGTTTAGACGTGGTATAAACAGTTCAAAGAAGGCAGAGAACGCGTTGAAGATGAAGAGACCTCTGGTCGACCATCAACCTCGACCGATGAAGCTCACGTCCAAAAAATTAAAGATTTGGTGCTTGCAAATCGTCGATTTACAATTAGAGACCTTCCTGATGATGTTGGAATTTAAAAAGGATCGGTCAATTCCATTGTGAGCCTTAAAGGCGCCAAATCACGATTGGTGCCGAAAACACAGAATGCGCCAGATCACACTGCATTGATTCTTCGTGACTTTTTCGCCAAAAATGAAACCCATATTGTTCCACAACCACCGTATTCACATCGTGCGACTACTGGCTATTCCCTAAACTCAAAAGACCACTCCGGGGACACCGTTTTGAGTCGATTGAAGATAGTCAACGTGAATTGCCGCGCGCTTTGAAGGCCATTCTTGCCGATGACTTTTTAGCATGCATTGAAGATTGGATAAAAAAGTTGGCATATGTGCATTGTGTCCGGAGGGGATTACTTTGAAGGCGATGAAATAAATTTGGAAGAATAAATACAGAGTTTTTGAAAAAAAAAATAATTGTTCTTACTTTTTGGGCATAGTAGTATTTAAAATAAAATTGTATAACTTGAAACATTTAATTCTAAATAATTATTAAACAGTCAGTGTTTAATTAATGTGGCTTTTGAATTTGCAGTTTTTTACCTAATCGTCTATATCAGGATTAGTTCTTGAAGATGCTAACAAAATTACGTGTTTTAGGTGTTTCATATCAGTTATTTTGATTTTAATATGTTCATTATAGAAAACATTTGTTCACAAAGATGTGTTGATCCAAACTTACAACAATATCTGACGGCCAAATTGCAAAAATTTGGAAAATAGCTTGTTGGTAGAATTTCCATTATTCAATATATTTGAATCACTTACAGTCAAAATAAGTTCCTTATATTTGTTTTTCAGTGTAGTATGATACTGTAGGTCAATAATTTTGGATTTAACCATTTCAATAATTTTTGGGTTTTAAGTGGGTAATAATTAAAGTCATGCAGATAAATTGAAAACAGATTTGTGAAAAGATAGCATTTTTTTTATCATCTTGAAGAACATCAAACCTAGCACTGAATGAATCCTGTAAAATGGATATTATATAAAATGGCTATTATATCCTAGTTTGAAGCATTATTGACTTTGGTAACTAGTTAATGCATTAATGTGAAATGTGTTGATTTTTTTTTTCTCCAAACTCGTGACAAAAATCAAAAGTTTGTCAACAAACGAAGATATATGACCAACTAGAGTAAGAAAAATACTATCTTTTCCCTGTAATCTTAAACTTAAAAATTTAAATGTCCCATAATATCTGTGAGAAAAGCTAAACTCCATAGCTGATCTTCATTCTTGAGTACCAAACACTCAATGGGCAGTTCATTCCAAAATTTTGCGAGTGCACTTCCCTTGAAAAGCCGATGAAGGAGAAACTCGTCATCCTCTTCCGTTTCTCATAAAATTGTCGTGGATTCTGAGTTCGATCTGGTAATGTTGATACAGCACGCTACAGGGGCAACAACCGAGGACAGGTTTAAGTCCTTGGAACAAAGAGCTTCTTGATGGATAATAAATACAATGATACTTAAAAACTTTTTCCTTCCAAATAATTTCCAAGCATTGTAACAAAACCTTTTCTCAAAATAAAAGAATTCTCTTGTAACTTAAAAAAACCTCATAGTTTCAATACAGCAGATAGCAACATCAACCTGAACTACATTTAAATTTCACAATTGACTCAATGATTTTCTTGTGGCAAATAGTTTTTTAAATAAAAATCATTCCTTTTTGAATAAATTTTCTTGAACGTATCATATGAACACTCTACAGTATTTGGTTGAATTTTGTACCACATTTCAGGACTCTGTCATGAAATTTATGAACTGCCTGACGAAATCGGAAAATTTTTCGTTTTATGTATCAAGATATAGCAGGATATTTATTGAGTCGGCCAGAAATTCGATTGTTAATGCTGAAAAGTCATTGTTTACTTTTTAATGTTAATCTTTTAAGACTGATTGAACAGTGGTTCTGAATATTAAAAGATTTCGTACTTGCACAGCTGCAAATAATGATTAGGTTTAGAATTTGAAATGAGACTACTACTACATCACATCACATCACTGTACCTAGAGCTGAAGAATAATCTTAAAAATAATTTCCTTAATAGAATCATAAGCTTGAATATCATACTTGGAGCATAATCGGATTTAGTTCAATGAATTAAAGGTTTTACGCTATATTAGCTCAAACTCTTTGAAATATATATTTAGAATTTATCAGCTTTGAAGTAAAATAGGTAGTACAGTTTTTTAAAAAGAAGCAGGAGAAATTAATTTTATACGACTGAAAAATTTGTGGAGTTTCAAAAAGTTATATGACAATTGATTAAATTTTGCGAAAACTTTATTAATTTAAAATCAACTATTATTGTTTTTGTGGAAAAAATGTAGCACGCAAATGAATTCATTAATATATCTATATGAAGATATGTATGTAATATGTAATTTTAAAGCATTTGTAAATACAGATAAACGGAATAAAACTTTAATCGCTGAAATAAATTATAGACAAATACAGATTTATAATCAGAAAAAAGGCGTTTAAAATAAGACGGGTTGTATAATTTATTTTTAAATGTACTCATATAAACTTATTCTGTTTCTCTTATTTAGAAATAATCACTAACCTAAATAGTGTTAAAAGGAGCTAACAAACGAATACAGAAAAGATAAAAATTTTGGCACTCCCTTTTTTTTATCAGCAAGGATCTAATTTTACAGATTTTTTTTTTTAATCTTTAATGCATGGCCAAGGTTATGAGTAACTTAACATTGTGTTAACATATCATGTAACCAATTAGCATTTTTTGAATGCCTCTTAAGAGAAGTACACTTTAGATATCATTATCGCATAAGCATAAATAATATAATTTCATCATGGTAAAATGTATAACTGTTAACTAATCATGGTAAATAAAATATATAGTAGGATTTCAAACTTCTTTCACTCATTCCTGTATATATATATATATTGGAAATTTCACATTTGAAATACTTGATATGGTTTTGTACACAAAATTCTACCCTATGTTTCAAGTACAGTTATTAAGTGCCAAAATGTTATAATTATTAAATATTCAAGTGCCAAAAAACAATATGTGATAAAATTATTCATTTCTGCTAATAGATTTCTATAAATATTTGCTTATTATTACATGTTTGAAAATCGGTTAGATGACTTTTTGAACAGCGTACATTTATGTAAAAAAATTTTAAAGGTAGTAATGATAAATAATTGTAATAATTATAATTAAATAAAGCTGTAATTTGGAAATATATATTTTCATTTTTTCATGTTATAAACTCTTTTGAATGTCTTTTATTCATTCACATAATTGGAGATCAAGAATCCCTAATCTGAGTTATTAAATTTCGGATTGCAATTGTAGTTACATTATATGAACAAAATGAAAGTAAAGGACAAAAGTTATTTATATATGAATTTAAAACTGTATTTTTTGTTGTGATTCAGCTTTATAAAACTGGAAAATCTTTCATCATTTCTTAAAGCGAAGATTAGAACCTTGAAGAAATTCGCATCTTTTTGTGGCGCTTCAGATCTACCTTCATATTAAGTCAATTAAGATACTAGATTTTATTTTCTTACTCACATACGGCAACAGCATTTAGTCGTGGAAGAATATATTGACAATGATTCAAAATTATTGAGTTCGTTAGAAAGCTATCAACTAATCTTTCGAGTTAACAATTAATATTGATGATGCAGGAATATTTGATCTTGGTTGAATTTCAATAATAACTTCAATTTTGTTTAGTATGACTTATTTTATTTTACAAATAATAATATTATAACGAGTTTTAAAAATTAGATTCAAAATTCTGTAATTGTGTATAATACATATGCATTTATACGTATGTTCAAAATAAATAATATTTGGTTGTTAAAAATTTAAATCGCTGATATGAATGCATTCATTTAGAAGAACAATGTCGTAACTCAATTTTTTTAATAAGATATAGCAATGGCATTTATAAAAAAAGAAATTAAATAATTTACAAATATATTCAATTAGCTTGATATCAAATTAAATACTATATGGTATTTCCTAAAATAATAATATCTTATAGTTAATTAAAATAATAAGTTTCTATTTTCAGAATAAGCAATATTTGGGCAGAAATGTTTGTTATAAAAACAATGTTCTTTAAAAATGCACTAATATTTGAACACTAAATTTCAAGCGCAAAAAGCTTGAATGCAACATTTCGAACATAAAATGTCAGTAAAAAAGTTAAGTTGAACAAATTGAATTTGCAATTATATTTCATTTTTTTTTATTAAATTATCTAGTGAAATCTTTCGAAATATTCCAAACAATTATTAGGAAATTTTTTAACTCTCCCATTATATTTACTGATTTATAGTATGCTAGTAAAAGACATCTTTCCATGATCCACTATATGATTTGCATACACCACTCTATATTTGATATTCATTGAACGTAACCTATATACGAATGATTAATACTTCAAGAGCACTATTTTTATCTAAATATTTTATCTCAATGTCAAGTAACATTTATCTAAAAAAAAAATGAAATGGCTGTCAGTTCAAGAGATAAAAGTTATCTTTTCAATATCTTATTTATTTATTTATACAATCTTTCATTTTTCAAGGTAACATTTCGATTTGCGCCAATTAACAAGAGATAGTTTTCTTTAAATAACTCCTCTTGGGAAATTAGTCATTTATTTATGTTGTATATTTTTGCAAGCTGTGTTACTGCATGATGTGAACATTATTTTTTAGTTATTATTGGACATTGCTATTTAATATTTATAGAACAGAGGATTATTTTGTATCTAAAAATTTATTGTTATTGTTATAGAAAATCCAGAAATTAAATGAAAATAAAGAAACTTTTAAAAAGAACAACCTATGACTGAAAAATTAAATAATGTAACTATTAAAGTGAAACTTTCTATAGACGACCGCTTGTATAGTAATGGAGCGTCTATTTCTCTACGAGAGGGTAGTCGCTGAAATTAATATATTTTTTTAAAATTTTAGGAATTTTTTTAGATATTATTTTCAACAAAATGAACATCTTTAAATAGCTCTATAAAAATATAATTATTAGATTTAAATATTCATCATTTCTTGAGGTTAAACAGAGCACTGAAACATATGCCTTGTTTTCGTAATTCATTAATATTTTCACGTGATGTTGTAAGCTTTTTATTTTAAAACAATATTTTCAGTTGCTTGTTGTATTACTACTGCAATTTCATCTCACGCCAAATTGAGATGTCACTTCGATACCACACTAAAGCTGAGATGTTTCTTTACAACTTTGTGAATGATGCGGGTGAATTTGTGCCCCCACCTCCAATTTTGACTGAACTTTCCGAAGGTTTGGTACTTAATTATAAATTTTTCCTCTCATCTTTTAGCCTCAAGTTGGTCGATAGAGAAGATAAATTAAAAAGTTCTCAATACTATATTGCATTGAAAAAAGATTATCTTTATAAACAGGTTTCATCAAAATTGTCCTGTCACATGCACTTTTAATTGACATGAAAGAAGCTGCTCAATAGCTTCTCAACACGCCCGCTCTTTGCTGTTTGGTACCACAAGCTTCATGTGCGAATCGTGGAATCCACGGAATTATGTTGTAGGTCCTAGTCTAATTAACCTAAAGTGTGCAAAAAAAAAACTGACAGTAGAGTGACAAATCAAACCAATCTCTGTAAAACCTATGTTCCACAATATATGAAATAAAATGGAAAACTTATAAAAATTTATTTTTGTGAGCAATTATATGATTTTTTTTAAGTTTCTCAGATACAGAATCTGAAAAAAATCCTTTTGTAACTTACAGATTTAATATAAATTTGTTGATTGTATCAATTAAAAATAAGATGAAGAAATACCCATTTTCAAATTTCACATTATTTACTTTGCGGTTTACAAATATTTTTCTGATATTCTGGAATTTATATTATCTACTAATTTAAAAGGGATGTATTTAAAAAGATAAAATAAAATTCAATATACAAATGATGCAGAATATTCAGCCATGAAAGTGTCTTCGGAGTTTGACATGACTTTCTTAAAAAAATAATTTATCTTATTAGTTTTTTGTTTTAAATACCAATGGCAACATTTATCTGTTATATTTATTAACAATAGAAATAGATTCGGCTTTCTCTTCTTCCTTAATTTGAAGTATTCTGTCTTTTGGTATCAGTTCATTCTGGTCCTTCATGGTTTCATTGTTTCTGAAGGAATTGTTTTAAAAAGATTATTTTGATTACCAAAAATCAACTATTGAATTGATGTAGCCAATGCACCTCTTAGTTTATTAATCTCCATTTTGATAATCGAAATTGATTTGAGATTCATTGCAGCACAGAGATATTTTCTATTTAAATTAAATATATATGTCAAATTTCAACGCAAAATATGTGTGACTTTATCATAAAAAATAGTAAAAGGTTTCTATAACAAATCGTCGCACAGAGGAATTTTATGTTACAAACATAGCAACATGAAGAGATTAATTATAATGATGGTAATGAATCGCTTGTATTATTGTTTCTAAAATTTTCTAAAAAAATTTTTAATTAGAAAATTAGTATTAAATTATTAAGAAAAAATGTTTGATTTCTTGATTGATAATAAATAAAAACTCTCATCGCACAGAAATAAATTCTTGTCTAAAGAATCATAATATTTAAAGTTTTCAGATTTAAAATTATAAATCCCATATCAATTAAACTGTAATTAATCACAATGTTGAAATCCATGTTAATCAAAGTTTTCATTGACAAAGTGTTCTTCTATATTATTTTTCGTTAATCTTTGTATTTTCTTAAAGTAAATTAATTTTTATCTGTAGAATATGCATTACCTCAATGGTAACGTTCCACAATTTGTGAGCCACTGGCTTACAAGATGGTCAGACAATAATAAAAAATTATCTATTAAATATTTAAAAAAGTATAATTAGAAAGGGAAGTAGAAAAAAAAATACCATTTATTAATCAGAATTATTAATTAATAGAAATATAAATTAAGAATTATTAATCAGAATAATTAAGAGTCGGAATTAATAATCAGAATAAGTAAGAATCAGCACTATTAATTAGAATTATTAATATTTAATTAACTTAATTTTTTTTAAATATAAGGGAAGCAATTAACAGTAAATTTGAGTTATTTATGTAAACTGGAAGATTAACTAATTAACAACAATTGTTTAACAGTAGAAATAGTGCTAAAAGAACAAAGTTTAGTATAATATTATACATATTTATTGTGATATTGATTATATTATTCGTTCATTTAGTTGTTAATGTATTATTATAAATATTTAATGTATCCGTATATATTGATGACATATTATATTTTTATATTATTTAATTAACAATACCTTATTTTAGTTAGTTGCGCTAGTTATATGTAATTCAATATAGCTGTTATGCAATTTTCGTATTATATTAATTTAATAAGAAAATTTTTTAGCTTTTAAAAATTTGGAAATAATAAAACCACCAACGCATTTTATCGATCTATATTTTATATAACTCATATAAATTGTTAAATTAAAACTCGTCTTTAATAAATTTACTCCTTACGATTGAAAATAATGCGAGTTTGTTATAATTGTTATTGTGAAATTATTATGATTGAATATAATGTGAGATTATTATGATTGAATATAATGTGAGATTATTATGATTGAAAATAATGTGAGATTATTACAATTGTTATTGTGAGATTATAATGATTGAAAATAATGTGAGATTATTACAATTGTTATTGTGGGATTATTATGATTGAATATAATGGGAGATTATTATGATTGAATATAATGTGAGATTATTATGATTGAAAATAATGTGAGATTATTACAATTGTTATTGTGAGATTATAATGATTGAAAATAATGTGAGATTATTACAATTGTTATTGTGGGATTATTATGATTGAATATAATGTGAGATTATTATGATTGAAAATAATGTGAGATTATTACAATTGTTATTCTGAGATTATTAGGATTGAAAATAATGTGAGATTATTACAATTGTTATTCTGAGATCATTATGATTGAAAATAATATGAGATTATTACAATTGTTATTGTGAGATTATTATGATTGAAAATAATGTGAGATTATTATAATTATTTGCAGGTCTTAGTGCAGCGAAATGGCTTCACGAAGCTGGAATCAATGTGATTTGTTTAGAAGCTCGAGACCGAGTGGGAGGACGAACATTTACGAAGAGGGTACGTTTTAACATTGTTTTACTTAATTTTAAATTGTTAAACGTAAACTTTTTTATTTATCTTGCTTATATATACATACACAACAAAACAATTCTTAACTTATATTAACTACTTATACCAATGTATTACTATGCTAGCTGCTTTATCAAAAGAAAAATAAATTCTCAGCTGGACGTTTACGTCTTTCATATTTTTCTCTTTAATAATTTTTCATTCGTTCATATTATAAAGCTAACTGCAAACTAAATATTATGAATAATTTTTTTCATAAATTGAAACTAAAAAAAACGTTTATTTTTATTCTAATCTTATCTTACAGAATCAAATTTCTAAGATACGTTTCTTGAACTTAAAAATGTATTTTGAAAAGAAAGATTTTTACATGATCTTTTAAAGAAGGATTAACTTTTTGCTTTAATTGGGAGTTTAACAATAAAGTTGTATTAATATTAATTGTACTAATGCTTCACAGGATCCTAAAGTAGGCTATGTTGACATCGGAGGAGCTTATGTTGGACCTACTCAAGATCGTCTTCTACGTATGGCAAAAGAATTCGGCATTCAAAATTATAAAGTGAATGAAGAGGAAGATCTTTTGCATTATAAAAATGTAAGTAACTAAGAATAAGAAACAAAATTTATTTTTATCTATAACATATCTTTATAATTACAACACTACATGTAAAACTTTTGGATTGTCTATCTTTCAAACTTCTAAAAACATTAATGCTGTTTTAAAGGGAGAAAATCCAAGTAATATTTCAATATAACTAATAAATCTAAGTCTGTATATTAATGGACATTCATAAGAAATAAATACTTTAACTTTGTAGCAAAAAGTATTTATGAAAATATTTTTATAAAAATTTAATTTAATTTAATAAAATTCAAATAAAATTAAAATTATTTTAAAGGTTGGAAGCCACTATTTTTTTAGAATTATTATCTTAAACATGTATAGTTATTTTTCTCATCATGTATAAACATTAAAGTTAACCACAGATAATGAAATTAAATATTCATTTTGAAAGTATTTGCAAAATTAATTTTGATGTTTTTATTTCTAAATTCATATGAAAGAAATTGATCAAGTACTTTCTAATCAGTTATTGTGTGGAAAATTTGCAAATCAGACGGATTCAAATACAAATGTGTAAATTGAGTATTTTAAGTATGATGAGTACTTTAAAATGAAGAAATTATTCGAAATGAAAATAAAGATTTCAAGCTACGAAATAAAAACATCTGTTCAAACTTCAAGTGAAAACTATAAGTTCCTGCAAACCAATTAATATATACATAAAAAATGAAAACGAGAAAACAAACTTTATGAGAAAAATAAATATAATAAAAAATACAAAGAAAATTTTAATGGTAAAATGGGAGAAACCACTGATTAGTTCAACCAACTACATGATTGAAAACTTGTAAATAAAAGTGAAATTTTACTAGAAACCACAAAAAACTGAAAAAATCTAAATAAAATTAATTATTTAGAAAATATTTTGTAATCACAACAATAATAGTATTCACATTCCTTTAGAACTTTTAATATATGACGCCAAGTGAAATTAAACATATAGCATCAAAAACAAAATATGATAGCTGCTTTAGTATCAAATACATAGTAGAATATTCCATTTTATTTCAGTATTTATATTTTATTTATGAAATGTTTAAGTAAAATGTAAATAAAATTTATATTATAATATACGTCATATTTTTTTTCTTCTCAAGATATACACAGTGTTGTGTATCTTTGGGATAGTGATTTCAAGACTTAAATTAAATATGGAAAAAAATATAATCCTGAAAGAGAACTCATTATGGTGCAATATTCTGATTTGTTTTGCAGATATTTTTATAAGGCAAATTTTGTAACAAATTTTTTTTTCTTAATAATTATACATCTCCATATCTTAACAAACTCATGTTGAGAAACTTGTCTGTAACCCTGTCTGTAATTAATTGGTTAATTGGTTCAATTAATCAATAATTTAATTAATCAATTATTAAACAATTTCAAATGTTTTAAATTATCTTTGCCAATAATAATGATGCTTCCTTTGCGTGGGTGAGGTAAAATAATTTTGTTCAGAAATAAAGTGGACAACAATCGAACATTAATTAGCTACATCTGTTTTTCATAATTTCCTTTCATTTAATATCTAGATTGCTTGCTTATATGTGTGACTTCTGTGGTAATGCAATAATTTTTATTATTTCTTTATTAGGGACGAAGAACACGTTTCAAAACTGGAGAATTGCCCAGGCGAAGGAATCCTCTGGTCAACATGGACATTAATAACATATTTTATCTGATGGACAAAATGGGAGAAGAAGTAATGATAAAAACTATCAAATTTTATTAAAAACTTAATAAAACAAAATATTACTATTAATTACGTAATTTCATAAAAAAAAAAAGCAAAGTTCACATTTATGGGACTTAAAATGGTTTATTGAGCCAATTAAATTTTATTTCAGACAGATCTGTATGAACCATTGTATATCTAAATCTGACAACATGTTTTTATAAGGCAAGACAATTGCTTTTCTTATTTAGTATATTACAACCATATTGTCTAAAAAAATTTTTTATTTGCAATATTTTGTATTCATAATAAGATTTTTAAATGTTCCTTTGCAGTCTCTCAAATTCTAAAATATTGTGTATAATTTTAGTCAATCTATTTTAAATACTAAAATTTTCGCTTCAATCAACCTATTTATTGATGTTCATTTGTTTACTTTTAAACTTCCTGTTATTTTACATTCAAGAGACGCTTCTTGACGCTGTCTTTCAACCGTTTTTGCCAACATTTGAATGGAAGCCTCTCTCTATCCAAATATAGATAGGTCCTTAAATTTGATAACCATATTTCCTTTAGCATAATTGCATGCCCTTTCTCAAAAGGCGACATATGCTCATGCTATGCGCGAAGGCTTTACTGGTACAGTCAAAGCTAGTAGAGGGTATCAAATTCCAATAGCATTTATGCTTCAGAATTGGAATTTCGCCTTTTTTCCATATCATTTGAATGATCATTTCGATGCTCTAGAGATTCAGTTGTTCATTCATTGGCCTCAAGAATTTTTGTTTGCTAGTTCGCTCGAAAGGTATTTACATAAAGAATTTCATTGCGAATAGAGAAATCTTTGGTGCATTGTTTTTTTTTTCCATCTTAGGGTATATTTCATGTAAACAAAAACAACAACAACAACATCAATATATCAATAAAATGGATCATGAAAAATCAATGATGTGTTGTCAAGTAGTAGATAAAATTTGCTTGAATATTTATACTCTCTAATGCTGGACTGCAGTCAGTCTCCAGAAATGCATAACTACTTTAATGAATAAATATTTTAAGATAATTTTCCAAATAAAAGTCTTTGCCGGCTTTTTCAAAAAATTATTCACTGGACACAAGGTATTATTAAATGATTTAAATATTTTTAAAAAAATTTACTAAAGCATTATTTTCTTTAATTCAAGCAAAACATTCTAAATTTTACCACTATTGTATACTCCATACAGCCACACTCCATCTATGCACTTCTTTTTCTATCATATAGTATTAGTTAAAAATGAAATGACTTCAACTCGATAAAATCTTGGACTTTTTTTCATGACTATACAATATGATGATAAATGAAACACTTAAAATGTTGCTCGCTAATAATGTAACAACTTCAATTATAACTTTAAAGATGTTTGTTTTTTTAAAAATATTTTTTAATATTATTTCAAAAGATACAAACATTTTTAAAGCTTTTGATATGACATAAACATTTCTTAACTGCCAAAATAGAAAATTGAAATTATAAAATATGCTAAATATGTAATATAGAATTAAATTGCCAAATACAAAAAATTAGCATCATGATGTTAGATAAAATTAAAAGTTTTAGAAAATAATATTAATACTGTATAATTTTCTCATTACAATTCTATTTGGTTCTTTACTTTTAGATACCTGCTGATGCGCCATGGAATGCAAAACATGCAAATGAGTGGGATACCATGACATATAAAGAATTCTTGCAAAAATATTGTTGGACTAAGTAAGAATTTTCATATCGACTTTAAATTTTTACAGGAAAGATTTGCATTTATTTACATAGATTTGTATTCTTAGCAATCTTTTTAAAACATACATGAGTGCATTTCCTAAATATAATGACATTTTGAAATTCTACGTTAATAAATAATTAATACATTAAAACGGACATACAGAAAAAAGCAAGGACACTGGCTAAAAGAAATAATTTCCATTTTTTCCTCTGAAATTAAGTTTAACTTAAAACTTATTAAAAAAGCATTTATAATTATAATAAATAGTATATATGTAATTTTATTTATTTCCTAACTTTTAATTCTATTATTTCCTGGATCATTAGTAAAATATTTTTATGAATTAAAACATAGATAGTTTTGTTCTGAGAAAATCTATACAACCTAAAAATCCTAAAAATAAATCGAAACTGAATGATTTCAATGGTTTAACTGCTTTTGATATTATGAAAAACCTCGCAGTGAAATCATTGGGCATTTCGCAAGCATACACATTTATATATAACTGAAGAACAATTGCTAAGGACAAATATTGCGTCCATGAAAACAAATTTGTCACCGACAGCCCCATGAATAGGTGAATATGAGGCAGCAAAAATTCACTAGTATGCCATTGGCCAGTCGTAGTTCCAGTTACAAGCACAAGTAGGGGATTGTTAACCTTGATCATGACTACCATATCATGATACTGCATGTAGGATATAGGTCCTTTCTGGATATTTCCTTGGCAATAATCAGTACCACGTCAGATCAGTTATCATCTAAGACCGGACTTACTTTCATCTGAGAATAGTACGCAAGTCCAACAAGTCCAGACCCTAAGCAAGTTCAATCCAATTGCGATGATTACGACATCACTGCTAATAGGCATTATGGTGAAGTCTGGACAAAAAACACACACACAAAAGGTATCCGAGCTTATACTCCTTCTCCTAAACGTCTGGCTATCGTTTTTCGAGAAATCCACTTGCCTGTGGCAGCAACAAACACATTTGCCACCTGCTTAGTTGTGTGTGTCTGTAATTTTTGCAGATAGAACAATGTACTTGTCTTCTGCGGGCGTCATACTTCTAACATTACATCCATCGTGACTCTTGTCACACATTCTAGTTGCTTAAAATGCTTTCCAAAGGCGTAAAATAACGCTATGGGTGATGTCAAACTCTCTTGCAACGTCTTTTAATTTTCGCCTTTTTTCGATAATTCTAATAATACATTCACGCTTATATTCATCTAGCTACTATAGGGAAGACGTAGCAAAATTTTCACGCGAGTCAATTAAAACTTTCCCGTTAAACTTTCACTTCTAATAACATTTGTCCATACTTGTCAAATCCTTTAAATCCAAAATGTGCATACGCACATATATGGATAAACCAGGCGAAATATTTTTTAATCTTCTTAAAATCATTTCTAACGCCATTATGACAGAATCCAATAGACGCCATTCTCCAATATAGCTTATCTTAAGAAAGACTAATACAAATAAGCTGATTTTCTTGATATCAAAATTAACATTTATAACTTCCCATAAATCACTATTTTTGAAAAGGTAAAGATTTCGATTTCACTATCAACAGACTTACACCCTGGAACTCGAATATCAATACGAAAATACATCGCAATATCATCTTTAATCCGCTAAGAATTAATTTCATTTTTAATAACACTATTTTTAAACTGCAACACAGAAAAGAACTTAAGAAAACTCTTTTAAATAATGATTTTCCTCGAAGCATTTCTGCGCCATTATCTTTTAAGGCTATAATTTCCCGGCTCTTGATTGTTAATAATTTTTCCAATAGTTTACAATTCCTACAAATTCTACACACTTCGAATATTGTATCCCATATTTTTTCCGTGAAATAATAAATCACTTCATTAATTTCAGCGCAACCATTCCATTTTCCCACGCTGCGAATTATCAAGAATTCCCTGCAGCTGGCAATAAGTCATCCCACTCAAATACTCCACGTATAAAAATTATTGATCATATGCGATCAATCAATCACTCCCTTAATGGACATATTATTATAAAAAGATATGGGGTTTTGTCACATGACTCGATTTTTGCTTTATAAAATATGCTGCAAAGCTAAATTGTTTTTTTTTTCATTCCAATAATTTACCAACTCTAAATGGAAGGTTATTCTGTCTACTCCAGGTTATCGGAATACGTCGCTAGATGTGTTTTTGACTTGGATTCAATCATCTAGCGAGTATAAATCCTGATATCCTGAGGATATGTATTACTTGATAAAGCTATCCTAATGATGTTATAATCAATTACTTTTGGGTTTTGAGTTTTATAAGTATTTCTTTTGAGTTTCAGTGATTTTCTGGACAATTTGTTTCGCACCCTATTATTGTATATTCTGTATAAATATTTGTGTAGCTTTTTGATCTGCCAATGCAGTTCTAGTTGTTCACTCTTTTGATATTTAT
Source organism: Caerostris darwini (assembly GCA_021605075.1). Taxonomy (NCBI): domain Eukaryota; kingdom Metazoa; phylum Arthropoda; class Arachnida; order Araneae; family Araneidae; genus Caerostris; species Caerostris darwini. The sequence continues at coordinate 90,468 of BPLQ01001227.1, forward strand.
GTTTGTCTAATAATTTGCAATATTGTTACTGCAGCTTATGTGCTCTTCGGATCTTGGAACTTGAATATTTTTTTTCTTTCTTTTCATTTTTTAAGGATTATGAATAAGAGGCACTTCAAGATTTTTTGTATTGCGAATGTTATTATGGCTTTGGTATACAATTTCATTGTGTTTCTATGAAGTTCGTGATAATTTACTGCAGCGAATATTGTAGTGAAAAATGATCATGTTTCTATTTCATTCCCCGCTAGCCTCGAGATATATATATAGGAACCAATATACTACTACTACAACCTAGAAATGCTTAATTTTTTTATGAGTGGTTATTTGTTTGGTTATTGTGATAATGTTTATGTAGTGGTGTATAACTTTAAGGTAGCGTATTAGGATTTTAAATATTTTTTATTTCTCTAAACTATTTTTAAAATAACTAATAATTTATTTAGATAAATATTTGATTTAAAATAAAAAATATATTTCAGAGGTGGCCTCGAGTTTTTCAAAAATTTTGTGAATCTTAACATTACAACTGAATCGTATGAAGCCTCTTTGCTTAGTTTCCTGTGGTATATAAAACAATGTGGTGGAACGAAGAGAATTTTTTCCACGACCAATGGAGGGCAGGTAATGCAACGTTATATATTATACGGTATTAAAAAAAATTGAGGTAGGGTTTTTTTTTTTTTTTTTCCAAATTATTTGAATTCTTATTTATTCTTCTAACAGGAGAGAAAATTCATAGGTGGGACTCAGCAGGTCAGTGAAAAGATAGCTGAAAAATTAGGAGGTAAATTTATCCATTTGACTTTCATTGTCTTCATTTATTTTAAATAGTTAATTATACACTGGTGCTCAAAATTAATAGAATTTGCATATTTTGTTGAATTTCATGAAAAGAACTGAACGAAATTTAAAATTATTGCTTCGAAACAAGGATGCAAATTTTTTGCGTCGAATACGTAAGCGTATTGTGTGGGTAAAAAACTTATGTAAGCAAGTTCATGTGTGGGTGGAGCTAGTAAAGGAACAGGTTTTATAAGAGTGCGTAGCAGAATCCGAATTTAGTTCTCACTCCCAACTCGCCAAATTGTTTTTTCGGCAATCGATTAAATTCAAACTCAAACAGTAAAAATAAGCACCCACCAACGTTTAGATAATAGAATGAATTGGCGAATTATGGGGAGGCTACATGCAGACCAGTCTCAAGTCCAAATTTGTAGAGACTCGAATGTAACGGCCAAGGTTGTATCCAATTTCTGGAAACACTTCCAAGACAGCGGACCTATCGAGAGAAAACCTGGACAAGATCTTCCAAGAACCATGATGGCCAAGGGGGATCTCTATTTGTCCCCTGCAGCGAGGAATAACAGGCATACTACAGATCTATCATGATTTCTATCTGATCAGTGGAAGGCGAATTTCAAGGGTTACTGTTTCCAGAAGGCTTCATGAGAGGGGGCTGTTTTCAAGGCCTGCTATTCGCATCCCGTTCACATCTGCAAACAGAAGAGTTGAGTTCAGCATGGTGCAGATGTGATAGAGAGGATCAGATCTGGAGCTCTATTTTCGCCTTTTCAGGGGTGCAATTGATCCTGATTTCATTTTAATGGACGACAAAGCGCAGTCACATAGAGCTCATCTGGTCTGTTTTCTGGAAAATGAAGATATTTGTCGTATGAATTGACCAGCTAGATATCCAGACCCAACCCTATACAGTTTGTGAGAGACGATCTGGGGAGGGCAATTGCAACTCTCCTCCGAGAACCGTCCAGGGCATGAAAACAACATTACTGGAAGAGTGGGACCAATTGCCATTGAAACTTATAAACTGCCTTATTCCCAGTATGAAATCACGGTGTGAGACTTGTATATCTATAAGAGGTGACTTTACTCCCTAATAAGCCATTTTTGTTCGATTCTGTAACCACTGTTTCATACTTTCCGACTCGGTGAGTTTTTCGTGCTATCATGCGTGAATATTATAACTGTTTAATGTTTTTTTACATCAACTTATGTTCAAACCAAATTTCATTAAACTCTGTTTAATAGTTCTGAAGATAATCAACCAAATCTGAAAACTTTCTTAATTCTGAACGTCAGTATTGATGCTCAAATCTTAGATCAATGATTCGACAAGCAAATTATAATAATGTGCAATTTTTTTCATATTTAACATTAAAATTGGAAACTTATTTGCTTTTCAGATGCAGTTGTGATTAAGAGCAGTCCTGTTGTTGGAATAAATCAAGAATCTAATGATGTTGTATTAGTAAAAACTTTAAATGGAAAAGAATACAAGGTAAACCTTAACAAAAAAAAAACTGACTTTTGTGTACGCCATTATTTTAGAAATTATCTAAATTTGATTCGTTTTAATATTTTGAGGACACATAATTTTCTAGCATTATTAAAGCACTTTTGGTTTATATATAGACTAATTTAATAACTATACTTTTCACTCTACTCAATCCAAGACTTCCATTGCGAATAAAAAACCCTTTTTCATCTTGAGATTGTTTTACAAAATTATTAAACGAAGTGAGATTAAGAGTTTTATTTAAAAAAAATACTGAAACTATTTTCATAAAAATAATTGGCTATTATTGTAAGTAACCAATAAGTAAGCTTCTACAAGAAAAATTCGTGAATTCAGCATTATTATCTAATAAACCATTCCGTATTTTAAAGTGTTTTATTTTGTTCTATTCGTAGGACATTAATAGTTTTCTTTTGATTTTTGAAATTAAATATTTCCAATCAAGTATTCTGCTATGATATTAGACGTTTTAAGAATTTTAATTAGACAGGGAGTGTGCCATTCTGGGGTGTGTATTCCGAATTGTGATAGCAAAATGCGAGTGCAATGTAGCAGGGCTCCCATGGTCACTTGGGCAATTCTGAATCTGCTACATATCTACCATTATTGCAAATGACATCAACTAAAAACACTCTGTATTGGAAAACAACATGACGTTCTTTTCTAATCTGAAAAGTTTCTTTCTTAGGGTAAAAATACTGTATGGAGTAATGAAAATTCGTTTAAAAATCATACTGTAGAATATGTTGTGAAAATGTTTGAACCAAGAAATGCAGTGAATATGAAATTTATGCTTATTATTTTTCAGACTAAATACATCATCTTAGCTTGTCCACCTGTTGTGCAAATGAAAATACACTTCACACCATCGCTACCTCCCTTAAGAAGTCAACTCATGCAGAGAATGCCAATGGGAACAGTTATGAAGTGTATTATTTATTACAAGAAAGCATTTTGGCGAGATTTAGGTAAATTGTACATTTCATCATTTAAATCAAGTATAACTAATATTGAAGCAAATTTCAATAGGATTATCTTTGCTTATTGCTTTTATCCCTAAGTTGTCTTTGAAGTTTGTTTTCTTTCGCATTAAAAAGTAGAGAAGTAAATTAAATATACTTTACTTTTTGACTTGGCTTTAAATATTAAAATATTTTCAGGGCTTTGTGGATCACTGCTTATGGAAGGTGGCGATAACATTCCCATGTTCTATGCTCTGGATGACACAAAACCGGATGGAAGTTATCCAGCAATTATAGGGTAACATAAACATAAAAATTCATCTTTTAATACATTTTATATAAAATCTAAAAATAATATTAATTTTTTTGTAAATATCTAATCTTTTCGAATTAACCATAAATGATTAAGAATTATTGCTTTGCAACCTTTTACTATACCATAATATTATGAAAGGGAATTCGGTATATTTGTACAGTGTATTTTAGAAAAGGCTACCTAACTTTAAAATGACATAATTGCAAAACAATGATAAACATAAAGATGAAACAGATGGTTTGATTAATGGACAGGTCTGGAATTTTAAATAAACTAGTTTGCAAATTTAGTTACAAGATTGACTAATAGATGGCGCTGCAGTATAAGTGCAATGTCCTTTAAAAAGTCAGAAAAATTGTGCTCGTAATCAGGGGTCAAATCTCATTATAATGGACTCGATATGGTCACCGTGTGTAGCAATAATATGACACACGCGAAGTGCGAAGTTTGAAGCCACCAGCTGCAATGTCTCTACTGAAATGGATGCACATGCCTCATAGATGAACGATTTAAACTGTTCCAACGTTGGAGGATTCTTACTATAAACAGTGCCCTTCAAATGGCCCCAAAGAAAGAAGTCGTACGGATTGAGATCTGGGCAGTATGGAGGCTAAATATTGTTTCAGACTCAAGATCTGTGCTAGAATCTTTGAGTATTATAAATAATGAGGATCACCATTTACATTAAATTAAAAATAATTTAAAAGAATTCAAAGGAATTAGAGCTCACTTTGAGCTTAGAGGTAAGGAAATTGCCGATTCATACGCAAAAACAACAACTGAAAAGGACACAATTGATCAAGAAATTAAATTTAACTTTCATTATATCAAGAGAAAATTTAATCTAAATATCGATAAAGAATGGCAAGAAAGATAGAATAATTCAAATAAAGCAAGACACTTACATACCATATATTCTACTATCAATTAAAAGCTAATTTGTGGTGAATTCTTTATCAATTAAGTCCTAACCACCATGGAGTATTTTCGACATATAAAAAGAGATTTTTCAATAAACCAAGTAGATGTCAATGTAACAAATTTGAAGAGACTGGACATCATCTAATTTATGACTGCAGAATATGGAGTGAAGAGAGGAACAAGGGCTTTCCGAAAGATTACATAGCTTAGAAAAATTACATCAGACTTTCAAACAACTTTTTGCTTCGTAGTAATAAAGCAAGAAACACTATAAAATCCATCATGAAAAAAAAGATTGAAGCAGGTCATTGAAGACTTCTAGTTATTCGACTTCGTTACTTCACGACTTACTGTGTGTTATTTTCCGATGCGTATATTATATTGGCACCCTCTTTGTTTTGTGAAATATGCAGTTTCTACTATTTTTATATATCTGATTTTGTCTGCATTTTGCTCATTTGAGCTTTTAGTAAAAAGCTTTTGCTTTTGGGAAGATTATCTCCTTTGTGCTGTATTGCATTGCATCTTTGTATTGTCATGTTGCATAAAAAATGATATAATAAATAGCGGTCTGTGGTGTAGTAAACTTTCCAGTCAGACTTTTTTTTACGGCATTGGCATTGTTTCTTTTTTTGTTATGAAAGTGCTGACCGGGATTGCTATCACAACCCTGGTCTGATGTTCCATATGCCTTCGGGCTGGGCGATCAATACTAACAAGAATTAATATCCCATTAATTGTATGTAACGATTGGGTAATATTCTCTATGAGCTAATTTCTTTGATGCAGAAAGGATTTCAATATTATTTGCCGCTAAATATGGTGACACATGCGCTACAATTTGACGAAACAATGCTTTTGTTATAACTTGTTATTTGTTTTAGGCATTTTTCAGAAGAAATTTAAAGATAAAAAAAAAAAAAATTATTCCTGATTGTTAAAAATAATATTACATATAAATTAGCATTTTTGCTTACCTCATTACTTATTTCACACTGTATTTTTACATTGCAGATTCATTTTAGCTGATAAATGTCGCCGACTGTGCCTCTTGTCGCCAGAAGAACGCAAGCAACGAATTGCTAAAAGTTTGGCTGAAGTAATGGGAACATCTGAAGCCCTTGAGGTACTTTAAACGAAGGCAGTTTTCTTTTTAAAGTTTGTTCATAAATTTGAAATAGTTATACTGTACAAAAGTATGCATTAGGAACATCGAGGGGATATATTTTTTATGATAGTAAAATGAAAAGAATGCAATTTAGAACACGCCAATGAACTTTTTAATAAAAAGTAAACAAATAAATAACTTTAAAATTGATCTGAAAGATTTAACGTAATGTCAGCTTTACTATAAAATTTTAATAAAATGTAAGTTTTATTATAAAGAGCATTGATATAAAAAGGATGAGATTTTTTTTTATAACAAACTTTTCTGTTGTAAATGGTGAGAATAAAAATTGTTTGAAGTTTTAAACCGCACATAAAACAATTAAAAATAAAAATGATGCTGATTGTAATTATAAAGGAATATTATTTGTTAAAAAAAAATATTTACTATACCTATTCTTTCCACATCTATTTATTATTTCAACTTCTAATGGATCATGAATGCATTTGCATCGTGTGAATTTCATCTTTATTTTTAATTATTTCATTTTATTGAATTATTTTTCAAATATCGGAAAAACTGTTAAAACTTTCTAATTTCACTGAATCATATATTGATAACTCGATGCTTTTTTATATATATTTATAACATTAGTAAATGACACAGGTTGTAAAAGCTAATTTATGTACAATATCTCACAGATTTCTTCTTGTTAGAAATATCTTTTAACTATTGTTCGTAAATTATATTAATTTAATTTGGTGCAAAGTGTATTTTTTCTTTTTTGTTCTCACTTAATGTAAATTAGATAAAATCTTCATTACATTTTATGTTGAGAGTCGATCTAAAACGCAAGTAAACACCAAGTCTTTGACACATACCAAGTATATCTTTTCTGCATTCACTGAACTTTAACGATAAGTAAATTGTATTTTAAATAGAACATCTTCCTTTATTACAGCCTATTCATTACGAAGAAAAGAATTGGATGGATGAACAATATTCTGGAGGATGCTACACAGCAATGTATCCGCCAGGTTTTTTCACCCGATATGGAAGGTAGATATTGAAAGAATTCGGTTCATCAAAAACATTGGATATATTAACTTAATGTAGTTAGAAATAAAATAAAAAATGATACTTAACATTGAAGCTAAATAACAACAATAAAAAGAAATATCTGTTGGACTATCCTACATTGTAAGAACTGAATTACAAAATTATTGATACGTTGATCATTGGTTGTAAATAATCTTTCAAAAAATATCTCAATCATTTCAAATCTTTTCAAATTTTGAAGCCATATTTTAGTACACTGTCTTACTGGTACATTGTCTTTTAATGGATTTTTAGAATTGTCTCTATCAAGCTTTGTTCTGTAAAATATTTGGTTTTATTAATGATTTAAAGTAATAACAACTTTAGTTGATACTTTATACAGCCTGTTCATACGGGCCTGTGAGCACTTTTAAATGCATGGTCAACTTTAGAGAAAACAAAATGTAAAAAAAAATTCTTACTATGTCTTGTATGTAAATACTGAGTGATAAAATCATTCTCTTACGAGGTCTATAATACAGAAAGGATTCCAACATTATTTTTTCGTAAAACTGGTTAGACAGATGCATTATTGATGCTCAAATTTGAGAAACAATTTTCATGTTGTAATTTATTCTGATATTCAGAAAAAAAAAATCTAGTATTAGAAATGTAAAACTACACAAACATTGCATTCCAAATTGGAAAAAAATATTAATTTTATACAGCTCAATTCATTTTTAAAGTTTTTGCTCCTTATTCGTAGCAATTTTTTCCTAGAAAATGGTACTTTGCCTTTCGATCACATTACCAATTAAATAACTATAAAGAAAAGAAATCACTGAATAACATACAAATAACTTACCTTTCCCTTGTCCTCCAAAGATTATAGAAATAAATGAGCAGTAAAACTTTAAAACACAAAGTTTAAACAAAACTTGTTTTTCAAATGATAAGATCATTATCATCTGTTGCATTAAGAAGTGCGGTATTACCAGCAGTGCTTTCCTAAAGTTACCTAAGTTTAGCTACTACAGACTTTAAGTTTGTAGACCTAATTTAAGTGGGAACAGCTGACGCTTGATTATAATAACCGCTATACTTTATTCACTTACATGGTGTCTTTCATTTCTAGTGTTTTCTGTGCACGGTTGTGCTTCAGAAAAGCATTTCAGTCCCTGTATGGCTATGTGATTCTGAGTAATCTAACTGTATTCTAGCACTTATAGAAGTTTATAAACCTGGTGCTAACATACCCTGCATACTAAACATACACTGCGTAAAAAAAAAAGAAGGACAGTGTTTTTTTGCCAATTAATATCTCTTATTTTCTCCTAACTACCAGATATTTATGCAGATTTAGTTTAATGACCCTTTTTTTCATTTTAGGCAAAAATGAAACATCTACCACTAATATTAATAATAAAATTAGTACATATAATTTCGGATGCGTAAAAAAAGTAGAAGGACACTTGCTAATATATTTAATTTAGTGAGTTGTTCTTTAGTTAAATAGTGGTTTTGTTCTTTAGTTAAATAGTGATTTTGTACTTTGTTCTATCCTTTTCTGTCAAAAAAATCTAATTTGTTTAAAAGTTACGCTGTTTCTCCGTTCTCAGAAATGCCTAAAGGAATACCTTTGAAAAATTTTCAAAAAGGCCAAATTTCCGCGTATCAAAATGATGGTAAAGGTGTCAGAGAGATTGCTCGATTGTTGCAGGTGAGCCCCAATACAGTTTCAAACTTCATCGGAAACCCTTATAAAAATGGAAAGAAAAAGAAGACTGGTAGATCGAAAAAGTTAACACCATGTGATGAAAGAAAACTTGTTCGTGTGCTTAAGAAGAACAAAGGAAGTGTTTCAAAGACAAGAAATCAAGCAGGACTTAATCATGTGACGAAACAAACAGTTTACAGATCTAAAAAACTAAACAGTTAAGATCTAAAAAATTCATTTTAAAAAACCGGAAACATCATCCTAAGTGGACACAAGCTCACATTGATAACCGTTTAGCGTGGGCTAAGGAGCACATGTCCTGGACTACAGAATGGACTTCTATGATATTTTCCGATGAAAAGAAATTTAACTTAGACGGTCCAGACGGATATCAGCACTACTGACATTGGGGAATGAAGACGAATACTATTCAACACGACAAATGGGAGGAGGGAGTTTAATGGTTTGGTTGACTGTTGCATACGGAGGAAGGACAAGTCTGGTTTTCTTAAATGGTAGGCAAAAACATACAGACTACATTCAAGTGCTGCATTCCGAGCTTCTTCCTTATGGCTCTGACTTAGGGGGTGAAGAGTGGAAGTTTCAGCAAGACGGAGCTTCCATTCACACCACGACTGGAGTCAAAAATTGGTTCCTAACAAATAAAGTGGATGTTTTACATGGCCAGCCAAAAATCCTGACCTTAATATAGTGGAAAACATCTGGGCAATGCTAGTTCGTCGAGTTTATGCTGATGGAAGGCAATTTGATTCGCTAGCTCAGCTTTGAGAAGCATTGAATAACTCGTGGGACAATTTTTGTCAAACAGAAGTTCAATCTCTATACAATTCACTCCCAAACAGAATATTTGAAGTTATAAAGGCCAATGGGAAGAACATTCCTTATAAAAATCACTATTTTTTCATTCATTATAATGCTGTCCTTCTACTTTTTTTACAAAGTTTCAAAAAAGAGAAACTATTTTTGTTGCCATTAATATTTTATGTTTAAATATCATAATTCTGATGTTCAAATTGTATTTTTAAAATATTTGTAAAATTTTTCTAATAAAAAATTTTAGTAAAAATAAAATATTTTTCGGTTATTGTTACAAAATCAAGTGTCCTTCTACTTTTTTTACGTAGTGTAGTTTTTTTTTATCTTACACTTTTTGAGTTACCTTAGTTTTATCAAGTGAAATGGTAGTTGAGGATTTATTAATAAACAACTTAAAATTAGTTGGAACATTACTGTGAGCTTACAGAAATAGTTATTTCTATTCCATTTTTACTATGAGCTAGAAATAATAAAAATGAAATGTCTGCTTCTTGTAGAATAATTTCATTTTAAAAATCCAAACACAGACTCGATAAAACATCAGATATGAATAATTAACTTCTTGTTATTGTGCTTTATATGAAATAGATTTATACGTTTACATATTATTATATACATATAATTTTGAGTTAATATGTTTAACAATTGAGAATAAATATTTTTTTCACTGAGATTTATTAATTTAATATATATTATCATGAATATATAGTTAAAATTGTGAGATTTGCTAAATACTCCCTCATAGGAAAACTTTAAGTAAATATATATAAATATTTAAAATTGTTCTTTAGAAAATATAAAATATATATATATTTTTATTTAATATTATATCAAATATAATAGTATAACAATATTACTTTAGAAACTATACAAATATACAATATAAAATAATATTTTGAGACCAAGAAATTTTCTTTTTATTTATAAGGTTTTTTACATTCATTGGAAAATAAATAAAGCCTTTTTAACACACCATTTAAAAAATGTTTGAACGGTTTTTCAGAGCTTTAAGGACTCCAATCGACAGATTATACTTCGCGGGTACTGAAACAGCAACTAAATGGTCTGGATACATTGAAGGAGGTATCGAAGCAGGAGAGAGAGCAGCTAGGGAAATTTTGTATGCAATGGGGAAGATTACTAGAGATCAAATATGGTTGCAAGAACCTCCTTCACAGGTAAGTCTCGAACATTTAACGAGCATGTTAAAATACATATGCTCGTAACTTAACATTTACACTTGAAACCTTCCAAATTTATTAATTTGATGCAAAAAGGATTCATGTAATGGTAGAAGTATGTTCCCAATTCTTCTAGAACTTTACAATTTGAAATACCTATTTAACACTTTTTTGAAAATTAATTATTTCCTTTATGCGACAATAAAGATAACTTTAATTCCTGTTTCACTTAATTATACATTCTTTTAACTATTCAATCTTTCATATTTCAACACTACTAAACAACACTACTGATATTTTAAACATTAGTATCCCTCATACGACAGAATTGCAACAGATTCAGTCTTTGTGAGTCAGGGAACTCAATTTTTTGGTTTTGCCTGTAATTAAAATAAATTGGCAATGGGTACTAAATTAATTAAAAATTTGTAAATATTACTTAAGTATTACAATAAAATTCTGTAAAAAATTAGAAAGTTGGTAGTGGCTGTTTTGGAAGCAATACGAGATGTCTACAACAAATGACAGATGTAAACCCTTTAAATTACTCTAGAGTATGTTAAATAAATAAATCAAGATTATTCAAATACGTATTTTTAAATTCTAGGTTTCCGTTCATATACTACGAAGCAAACTGTTAATTTTTTGAATAAGTTAAACAATTTGCACTGTCTTAAACAAACATAAGTTAAACAACTTACATTGTCTGTAAATAATATCCCACGAGCTGCTTTCGTGACTTTTTGCAGTTCATTATCTAATTAACTCATTTTCATAATTATTTTTTAAAGATATAAAGGTAAAATCTTCTGTTCCTGCTATTTTTTAAAAATGGTGAATATCTAGTTTTGCTTTAGTTAATATTAAAAAAAAACAATTTTTACATCTGCAACTCGATGTCTTAATTTTTTTTTTCTGCCATCTATTAGATAATTTATCACAATATATTAATAATTAAATAATAATAATAAATTTTAGGAATCGTTATAAAGTACTAAAATTGTTAATTGTTCTTAGTACTAAATTATTACAAAGTTCTATATATTCTATATATCTTCGCAATATTTTTTTATTGAAATTTATTGGTTTTTATGTTTTAAACTAATTTATACTTTCGAAATAGGTAGAAAAATTTAATTATAATGTTTAAGTAATAATAAAAACTACCAGATCATAACAAAGCTTTTAGTAAGATGAAATAAAGTTGATAGTTTATTGTCATAAAGAAATACTATAATCTACAAGAATGATGATAATAAAACAATTTATAAATTTACTTTTATTACCATTAATAATAAACAAATTTCTTTACAAAGAAATAAATCTCAGCATTTATCAAATATTTTTTTCATAAAACAAGGTGAAAAAAGGAAGTGTGATAAAATTTTAACAGTGCAAAACTATTATATTATCAAAACCCATCAGCACTAGCATGTATGTTTAATTTTTTTGAAATTGAATTGTCTCACTGTAATGAAAATCTGAAACAATCAGCGAAATATTTCCATGAGGAAAATAAAATTCTCATTTTGTTATTTGATTATAGCTCTTATTCTGTGTTAAATTCAATGCTGTAAATATACTTTTGGGTTGTTAATGATAAATTAACAATCTTGTTTATCTGAAGAATTATTAATCTGATTCCTATTCAAAATGCGAATTGATTTCCAAAAGTTGCATTTATTTATAAAATTATGCATATCTATATATCAAATTATTATTATCTATTTACAAAAATTAAATATATTATTATTGCCGAGTATATTTCAAGTTTTTTTTATTTATTGTTGCATAATTGAATTAATATTTTCATAAATGTATTTCGTTTTTCTATTCATAGGATGTAGTCGCCAGACCTTTCATTACGAGTTTTTCAGAAAAATATACACCATCTGTACCAGGATTCTTAAAAATTGTGACCATAACATCTGTTTTGGGAGCTATAGCAGTAATGACTATGAAAAATCCCCTGAAAGCCTGCGAGAGATTTCTTCGAAAATAAAAGAAAAAGCTTATACTTCAGAAATGCAATATCAGATATTCCGTTTTCATTTTTTAAAAAGTAAAATGATAAATAAAAAGTAATACTGATCTAAAATTTTGTAAAATTGTTTGGATCATAAAAATAAAATATCTTTGCTAATTTTAACGTCTAAGGTCTGAATTATTTCATTAAAATGTACACTTATGAGCTTAAGTACACAAAAAATTGAATGCAACTTCAAGTAAAATTACATTTAAAGAAGTACAGGAACTTACTGATTTTAATTAACTTACAGCACTCTGAAAAAATTTTTATCTAAAAGATTAATTTTGTAAAATGTTGAAAAATATATTCCTTTATAGAAACAAACATTTAAAAATGTCTCCTAAAATCGACTTTCTCATTTATTTATATTAAAAAAGAACACCATATTTTAGAAAAATAAAATATACAGTGATGCAGTGTTTCGCAAACATAATTATAGCGTGTTTTGTTTCATAAAATCATCTGTAAAATATAATCTTTAAGTTCATATATATATAAAGAATATTCGGAAAACTAAAAACCAAAGAAAAAATCAAAAAGAGAAATTCAAGAATATATATATATATATATATATATGTATATATATATACAGGGTGATTATATTTAAAGTTCTACTTTCAAAATGCTGTAAAAAAGAACCATTCATCAGAATGAGTTCAAATTTGAACTGAAGATACTTGAAGAAAGAGGAAACGGTATGGCATCAGAAAAAGTTCCAAAGTTTATCAATAGATGGCGCTGTAAGCAGCCTACTATGCAAATTAAAAGACATTCATGCGCACGACACATTGCATGTGGTATAAAAACGCGGCCGCAAATTGCATCTCAGCAGCTTGTCATGAGTCTCAATTGAAGGATCGCACTCTGCTTGTGAACCTTTTTTACAAGAACGACGACTGTGAGCTAGTAGCCTTAAAGGAATTCCGGTCATTAAAGGAAATCAGTTGCTTCGACGCCAATAGAAGATCTGGCCAAAACTTTACAGGATACATTACAGATACGCTTTCATTGTTGCTCTTTATGCGGTTTTTGGACCAAGGACAATTAAACACCGATTTTGCCCATCCAATTATGGTACCACTTTGCCGTGTGGATGGGCTTTCCACTAACTGTGCCGCAAATTTTGAAGGACTTGGAAGTCAATTTTTGCGTCAATAAACCGAAATAATCAAAGACATTGAACAGTACAGTTTGCTTAATGTGCAACTCATACCAAAGCCGTCATATTTTCGATTCAAAATGTTCAGAATGCATAACGAAAGTGGATTTGACTCCACTTCCGTTATGCCGCTTACAGCACCATCTATTGATACACTCTGGAACTTTTTTTCTGGTGGCATACCGTTTCCCCTTTCTTCAAATATTTGTCGTTCAAATTTGAACTCATTCTGATGAATGGTTCTTTTTTTTACAGCATTTTGAAAGTGGGACATTAATTATAATATATATATATATATATATATATATATATATATATATATATATATATATATATATTGATGTATCAGGATGAGAAACAAATCATCCATGAAATCAGTAAAGTGGCATAAGAAAATAATTATAACATATTTAAGATAGCTTTATTAAGAAATACATACCGTCAATACATTTTAAACCATGTTGTTTTTGATCGCTAGATTATTATGCGCTAGATTAATATCCAAATCAAATACCATATTCCAATAACATGGAAAAACAAGAATTGCTCCTCTTTTGAAGAGCTAAGAAATGAAACTAATAATTCCAATTGATGTTATAGGAGCTCTTTGACCTCATCAGGAGCTACCTCTTGTGTTATGACTGAAAGTTTGTAAGCATAAAAACAGTTTGCCCTCATCCAGAAATTAATCAAAAAAGTCAGAAGAGTGATGAGTTTCATGGTAACATAACAACATCACGTCCTATATTCCGTTAAGAACTTGGAACATATATTCAGTTGATTCTTGGGTAACTTAATAGCATGCAATTGGTAATACGATAAGATCATTAAGAAAGCGACTGACTAAAATTAGTAATAGGCATGTTAGCTTTCTAAGTATAGGAATTTATTGTCCACTGGTAGTACATCTTATACCAAGTAATTAGCAGAGTGAGATGATAAATAGGTTGTGTGGAAGTTGAATGCGTGATTTAGTATAACATAGAACGGCAGAAAAACTTCTAAAGTATGAAGGATTTATGGAAACTGTAAACTATGTGGAAAAGCTCTAAACAATAACATGACAATATAAAATTAGCTTGGAAATTACAAATTGCGATAAGATCATTAAGAAAGATCACTACGAAATTTAAAAAATGCCAAATAATCTTTAGAGAAGCACAGTTACTGACCACAGTATTTTGAAATTCTTATTTTATATTTAAGCTCAAAAATACTGTTGTTGCAAATGGAATTAGTTAAGTTAAAAATTTGATTAATTATCATGTTACAATGTATTTTGATTGCGATATTGGAATTCCAGGTAAGAATTCCATTGTAAGTATATTAACTTTAACGTGGAATTATAACCTTTTAAAAACTATCAGGTTGTCAATATACCTAAAATTGTTTGTGAATTAAACCTAATTTTTTTTCAAAATCTATATATACTTGTCTGTTTTTTAATTAATAATATAAAAAATAAGTTTTTTTATGCATAATGTAACAACGTTGATTTAAAATATTTTGATTTTTGTAAAACGAAGAGTAAAAATCATACATTCCATTATTTATCTATTTCTTAATATTTATGACTGAAAACACTATTTAACAAATACATAGGTTTCCACATCTTAACACGGAAACCTGCCTTAATGCCTACCTAGTACGCAGTAGCTATTGTACAGAAAAATTGGATCTCGAGAATTAGAACAAAGTCATTCAAACCGTTCTGCGTCATTTCAACAGACGAAATTCTGGGTAAAACTTTAACTTTTTTGAAAAAAACTTTTTAGATACGGAATAATTTTATTTCCGTTCTAACAGACAGGCCTATCTTTCAGCCATTGACGATCACAAAACTTCATAGGAAACTTGCTACTTTTTAATACTCTCTAAGTATAGCTTGTTGAATGGAAGAATCTTTGAAAACATAAATCGCCTTCAAAAATAAAGACATTTGCTACTCTGCTTTCAGAAAAATATACTGAAAAGACGCATGAACCACATAAGTAAATGCTGATTACAGGATGTTTAGCTTTGTTCATACAAGATACTTTCAGATCTAGGGTAGGCCCAATTTACATTAGGGATTTACATCGAAATTTGGATTATCTTCTGATAATCGAAGTCTTGCCCATTTTTGAAACTTATAAGATCACTCGCAGCAGCATGTCCATAAAAAGAGGAATTTCAGTATATTATTGACACTTCTTTCTTTTCATCCCAAAAATGTACTACAATATCTATTTATTGATTGATACTTTTTGAAGGATCCGTCAAAACAGGCCACGATCTTACTAGTCAAAGGCACATCGTCAGCCAAATGTCTACAGCACGATTCAAGTACAAAACAAACAATGCAATTCCTTTTAGTGCGACTAAGCTCCATTCTAGAGGGGGTGAATTAAACAGAATTACGTCCACGTCACGACCCTGGTAATGAGTGTCCAAAAGCTCAGATAAGAGTTCTGCTATCTTCATGCACATGTCAACCTAAATCTGGGTTTTATTGCGACTTAAGTAGAGTACATGAACATTCACTGAGCTGTCTTACAGCGGCTCCATTGTTGGTGGGTGTTCGATTCTCACTTCAATGATTCGGAGTGTTCGATCCTCACACGTTCCATTCTAGAAACAATCATGCTATCAGTAAACATTTTTTCTCCTACAAAAGCCTGGATTTTAACTGGCTACATGCTCATTTTGCTGAGGAAAAAAGTGTTTCTGCTGTTTATTTCGCACTTTACTGTGGTATTATCCTTTTCAAATAACCATCTTCATTATGTAGGATACTTTTCAGCATCTATCCACTCACCATTAAATTTTCACTTCACAAATGACGAGCAGCATGTTATAAACCATTAGCAAGGCTCACAGCTACAAACAACATATCTATGGCTCACTAAGATTTGCCTGTCTCCTCAAGGAAAGTGGTGCCTGGGAGGGAGTTGGTTGTAGCAGGCGGTGTATTCGCAGACTAGGCGTTCGGTGGTTTGGTTTGTCGCTCTACGGTCATATTCTGCGCACGAGGGCTTAACAGACCGGGAGCTACAATTTAAAGTGGATTCCAAACTACTAGAAACATCCATGGTACCGCCGCGACTCGAGCCTGAAACCTGGGCGTTCGGTGGAGTAGGTGCTCTAAGTTGGGGTAGCCACTGACAGTACACAATGCAGAGTAATGATAGATTGCACTGCCACCTGGAAAGTAATAAGGCACTCCTACTGTAATCTTCCGCACCTTTTTCTCTCATTATGCAACACAGCTCTATATTTATACTTTTGATGTAAATACTGGCAGCTTTAAGAAAAAGAAGCAAATATTAAAGTTGTTTCATAACTTTGGGTTCATGAGTAGTGGTCAATAATAGTATTGAAAATGAACCTACTATATTACTGTTTTCTAACAACCAATATCGATACAATATGAAATTGAATCGAATCAGCCTGGTTACTAGAATACATCCAAAGCCTCTTTGGTTAGATTGCAAGATTTGTAGCCTCGAACAAGATTGAGTACAAGCTTAAATAGTCAAGGTTAAAAAAATTCTCCAGAATGTACAAATGGATTATGAAGCTAGTTTTATGCTTTAAAAAAGGAGCAAATCAAAATTGTTTTAAAGGTAATTGCCGAATTGAAATTTATACAGTAGACAATTTTACAGTTGACAAAATTAGAATTTAACCCGTGTTGAAGTGTTAACTTAGAGCTTTTTTCAGCATCAGCAGCAGTAGTAGTAGTGAGTTTTGGCCTTGATAATATTTGGAAGCATGTATAGGTATTTGAAGTAAGTATATTGAATAGTAGTAGTAGCATTGGCGAGTTTTGGCCTTGATAATATTTGGAAGCATGTATAGGTACTCTAAGTATATTGAGCAATGGCAAAGAATTAACTGATTATGGAGTTTCTTTAATTCTAAAATTGCATTACCTCCCCATCAGAATTAATACTTTAAAAATGTATAAGTATTTCATAATTAATAAACAAAATTTCATTAAAATAGTATTTTATGCAGACTTCCAAATGTTAATAATTGGTTGAGACTAATCTTAGCATTTTATTTATTTATTTCATTGGACAACAATTAGGAGTGAAAAATATTGCAAGGAGAATACAATAAGAAGCATTTCTATTCAGTATAAATAGCTTTTTAATCCAATATTTCCTACCAAATGGGAACTTTTTCTTCATTGTCACACTGCAAGATGAAAAATTATCAAAAATAATGGATAAAGAAATTTATTTCATATTCTTTACAGTTTATGTCTAAAATGTACAGATATGAAAGAAAAATTATTATTATTCTTTTTGAAATACTAGCTTATATTTGTTTATGCATTCAGTAGTAACTATGAATAAATATTTTAGAATAATTAGATTTATTAATTCAAAATGTGACATTTTAATCCATATGAATCTTTTAATGGAAAGTGCATAAAATTTAAAAATCATGTCTATTTTTCCCCTATAGCATTATTCTATGAAAATAAACAGAAATGAAAAATACATATTATGTGAAATGCTATATAATACATTTTTGCATACAGTAGAAAGTTTTCCCTGTCAATAGAGAAGTGAAATACAGGAATTACTTTAGTAGCTAAAACTAAATGAGATGGAATTTAGAAGAAAATGGTATTTATACTTAGAAGATGGAATTTAAATGACTTTTGAAGGAAGAAATATTGACACCTTTCATTTATAACTTTATTTTTCTTTTAACTGTGTGATAACTAATAAGATGTAAATGACAACTCTTAAAAATAATCATATTATTAAAAATAAATTTAAATGAAATAGTATAAGCAGGATAACAATGTTAGAGTTATTAAAATAAATACATAACATGAAACAAATAACATATAAATTTTATTTAAAAATAGAGTATATTACATAATAAATTAAAATATATTGTACTAATACATGTCCATAATGTTTATTGCACTGTTTGATTATGACTTATTCAAATAAGTTTCATCACTTCTTTTAATCGACGAACACAAAGATTTGAGCCATCGTGAGCTTCTTGGCTGAAAGGAAGAAAATTCAAAAATCCATGAGGAAGACCATCAAGAAAGTCAATTTCAACCTTTCGATTTAAAGATTTTAATCGTTTTGCGAATGTAATGGAATCATCAAGACATGGATCAAAATTCAATGACTGAAAGAAAACAATTATTAATCATATTTCATTTTTCTTTATATATATAATTATTAATGCAATACACTTAACAAAGAATATATATTTTATTTTATACGTCAGAATACTGTAAATATAATTCTTAATTAAAATTAAATGGATCTAAGAGACTCTTTTCCATCTAAACATATTACAGAATCTGTTATCTGATTTATGTAATGACCAATTTAAATTACAATGTTAATACAGTTATGAATTTAAAAATACAAAAGATTTGCATTATAACCAAATTTTTGGCAGTATAACAACTTGCGAATATGTCGGTTTCAATTCACAAAATTTTATAAATTGGAGATCATGCATTTTTTCTCATGTATCAAAAAGAATTGATAACTAACTATTATTATTTTACAGACTATAAATAAATGGAAATGGAATGGACTTCTTTTTAGTGTAATAGATGACTTGACAGAAAAAATTAGAACTGTTATGGCAAGCCAAATGATTTATAGGCTTATAGCTTGAATATTTGAATAACAATAAATATCAAAAACTTTTCCGAGTTAAAAAAAAGAAAAGGAACATGTATACCAATAATCAAAGGATATAAAATGGTATTTTAAGATAGTTCAACGACTTAGGTTGATATAGTCATAAAGAATACAGTGGCAAAGCAAATCTTTTACAGCTGGCTATTCTCACAGAATATATACTAATAATAGAACATTTTCAAATACCTTCACAATAGCCTGGAGAAGAAAAATCTAACAACAGCAATCAATAAAAAATTTTTTTTTTACAATCTCTTACATAAAACATTAGTACATACGTAATAAGATACAAGCATAGATTATAATGTACGTTTATCTATTTAATATTAATAAATCATTATATTAAGATGATCCTAAATTATAACTGAGTATGTAGCGATACAGGAATTTATATTAAAAATTCAGTAGCTCATCGCTGTATTCCAACCTCCATTTTAAATTTAATGAAAGCAACTTTAGTTTAACCCGTTGACTTCCCCCCTATCAAAATAATTTTAGATTATACTAAGCCCAACATTCCAAGTGGTTTTTAGGTGGAGGATTTCAACAAATTACTAAAATCTGGAATTAATGGGGTCATGGCAGGTGACTTTAACTCTCTCCACTACTCTTAAAATTTTGGAAGATCAAATCGATAAGGGTTTAACCCACACTGATTTCTTCAAAATCAAAGGGGCGTGGAAGCATTCCCACTTTAAATTAACTGAAATCCTTTTTAAATCAATCCATAGGGATAACGTTTCATATCTTACATTTTTTAAATACATCCCCTTAATTTATGTTATTGTGGTGTTCACGGATTTTGATTCTGACCACCTCCCAGTCATTACGACACTTACACCAGCCCTGAATCACTGAAAGTTCCACATAAATTAATCCTTGACTGGGAGAACTCAAGGTATGTGATGAATCACTTTCCTTGCCTCTCGGATGCTGAGGAGTATATCAAAAATTAAGGTGATTTTTACCTCACATGCCTGCAGGAAAGTTCCTCTAAATTCAAACTTTCACCAACTTTTTTTATTAAACTGTAAAAAGCAAGATTATATTTATAAAATTAGAGAGGAAAATAAAAAAAAAACTTAAAAATATCTCAGCTAGTATATTAATTGCTTGAATTTTCGGCATATCATGAATGTCATTGAATCCGAGACATCTCAAAAGGAACAAAATGTTTAATAAGATGTGGTAGCATAAAAAATTGTCAAGCTCAATTCTATTTTTAACTTATAAGTCCCATGAAACTGACATATTATTTTTGTAATTATATGTACTGAAGCTTAAATAATGTTTATATTTGTTAGTTTCATCATATGATGCATAAACATCTACTAGCATAGTTCACAATTATTTAATCTTTATTTCATCAACTGTTATTTTCAAACAATAACTTCATTACATCAAGTAAATATGAAAATTCTATTAAATTATTTAAAGAGACAAATTTTTCAAATCTATTATCTTTAAATAGAAAGAAAATGCAATAAAATAAGGATGAAAGAATAAGAGGTACAACAGAAAAGTAAAAAAAATATTAAGATTACCAACGTAAAATTTTTATTATGATAAATCAGTATATTTCTCAATAAATCAATTAAAATATTATATCATTAAAACCAGTCTAAAGATGAGAGTCATGTTCATAAATTCAACAATCTTAATTAGAAGGTATCTACCATAAATAGAATTTTAAGGCAAAACTATTTTATTGAAGTGGAGAAGCATGTTCAATTTGTCAAATTAAATTAATTCAAAATATATTGTTTAGAAACGATTTTCTATAAAATATAAAGCCGCACTGTGTTTTAGTTTTTAATAACAGTTTAATTCAACAAAAAAGTTACTTACCACAAAATGAATAGGAGGCATTTGTTTTAAAATATCATCAGACGCTAGCAGAGGTGACATAAATGGATTCTTTGAAACTAATTTCAACTTCTGCAATTTTCGAAAAACTGATGAATTCTTATCACATTTGGGTTGTTTTTTATTTTTAGAAGGAAATTCTATACTGGGAAGTAGAGGTGAAATAATTCTCTGATATAAAGTGGTCGACATAAAAATTTCAGAAATCTTATTAAAACCCATATTAGCTGCTTTCTGACACTTTGTTTTAATATCAAAAATTATGTCATGAGGAAAATTGTAAATGGTAAATTCTTTGCTACAACTGATATCTTCTGTTTGGCATTTCTGATCTACTTCACTACCATACTTTTCAATAAAATCATCAACATAATTAGTCGCAGAAAAAGTACAATTTTCAGTACTATAAAATGAATTATCTGTTATTTGTCCTGGTGGCTCACTAGCCTCTACTTCAATCCATTCACACTGCTTTAAAAAATTCATACTTGAATCAATTATTTCACTAATAGAAGAAATTTTCCTTGATCTTTGTCCTGATTGGTGATCATATACATCATATTCATCTTCTGTTGCTGTAGTTCCAGCATATGCTAATTATGAATACAAAACAATGGATAGATGAAAATAAAAGTACATAATATATAAAAAATTAGATTATACATTTAAATAATATTGAAAGAATCTGAAAAGAAATTTCATCTTGAATATAAAAATGAATTTCAAAATAGTATAAGAATAAATGTCATTAATTTCACATAATTTAAGAGTTGAAAATGTGAATTTATAACAAAAACAATTCCTCTGATAAAATGACTTAAACATAAAATTACACATTTTTTAAAAATTCAATATTTAAATAAAGAGATTAATTCCACATCTCAATAAAATTAATGCATTACATAATATCAGAAGAATCCTTTCTTCTTGCAATGCAGCTTTAAAAAAGCTAATATAAATAGTATTTAAAAAAAAAATCCTTTTAAAATGCAGTACTTATGATTATTTCTAACAGTCTTCTTGGTTTAACATAATTTTAATCATGCCAAAAATTTTTTTCAATTGTTTAGAATGGACTTATTAGTTATAAACATCAAATATTTAACCACAAATACAAACCATTATTCAGGAAACATTCATATCATTGATCAATAAATTTAGTTATATTCAATTTGAGAACAAGGTGCAAACAGAACAAATTACCTGTGATTAGTCTAACAAGAAAAAATTTGCAATATACAGGGCTGCTATAATTAAAATTCTTATTCAGAAGCCTCTAAAAAAATCCCTAATGTTAAAACAAAACAAAACGTTTTATATTAACAAACAACAGTATATACTCTGTGAAAATTGAGAAAAAAAATTACTTAAAAATTCGTCAATATATGGTGCTGCACCAGATACTAAGACAATTTCTACCCTTCACCTGGAATTACATGATAGAAGGAAAATTTATTTCAACATTTGTTAAAATTTTACAGACAAATCCGACTCCAAATACAGAATAATAATAATTTCAAGTAAAGTAATTTGCATCAGCTAGAAGAAATAAGATGAATCAATAAAATCACTCTGCAGCTATGAAAATAAAAACAGTATAATTTGAGATGAAACCAACTATTTTTAATTCCCCATTCCACTTTTAAAATTGTGTTGTCTACTGCAGAGTAAAGTATCTGGTAGGACTGAGCAGATGTGTGATTTTTTTGCTGTCTCATACAGATGAAGAATCACTCAGCATGTGTCTTTAGACAATCTTTCCAAAAGACTAATTAGCCAAAAATCAGATAGTGTGTGATCAGGTAATCGACAATGGAAAATAACTTATCATGACGACTTGTGTGAAATGATATTTCAAGCAAAATTTAACTGAAGACATTATGTGCAGGATGCTACACCACTCTGTATTATTAATCTCAATTTTAAAGGCAGCCTTGATGTTGCATGACAGCCTATACATAGTTTAGCAAATAGCTACCTTTTTCATGAGTTTGTAGAAATTTGGTGTTTTCTCTGGATTCACTGAAATTGAAAGTATAGTTTCTAACAATTTTAAATAAGGCTTTAAGCTCAAAACTGATAGTAAACTAATCAATACATTTTGCTTTAGCTATGCTGCTAGTTCTTCGTGATGCTATTTCTTAATGACAGTATAAATATACTAAAAAGTAAATTAAGATAAATAAATACAAAAAATTACAAAATCATTTAACATACCATTTAAACAACTTATCATAAATCCAAGAGGTAGAAGTGGATCAACCCAGCAAAGCAATCGAGAAGGCGATGGAACAAGATCAAGAACTAAAGGTGTATAACAACACATAACAGCATCAGGCTGACGAATTTTCAAAGTTATTGTTTTTAAAACAACACTCATTAATATATTTCCACCGGCACTGTCACCAGCAAAACATATAATTTCGCCAGTCCAACCTAAAATGAATTTTTTATTTAATTTTTTTTAATATACAAATTATGTTTAAATATATTAATTAACACTAAGTTATAACCAATTTTTCACCACTTGAAATTTTTTTCCCCCCTTAAGTGACAACTGTACCCAAGTTACAATTAATAACATTAAAATAGAGATCTTTATACAGATTATGCACAAAATTATTTTTAAAATTTAATACCTAATAATAAATGTTTTGCCTTGACTTCTCTACATAAGCATGCTCACCTGTAAATTATAAATTTTTGGCAGTATTAATTAGCAGATCTTGCATGAATAGATAGAAATATATTTGTATGCAAATCATATAACACCACATACTAAAAAAAAAAAAAAAGCAACAAAGAACTGTATTATTAAAAAAAATTAAATAATGGGACAAAATATTCAAATATTAAAAAATGCAGAAAATAATTTGAAAAGTTTAAATGAACAACTGTTTTGATAAAACTTAGCCCCAAGATAAAACCAGTTTTTAAACATTTGAAAACAACTACCAATGACTACTATTGGAACAAAATACTGCAACAACAAAATAATGACTTCCTCAAAATTTTTAAATACATACATATCCAATAAATACGAGAATATTGAAATTTTTTATCTGAATAAAGGAAAGAATATTGTCACATTTTAATTACATACAAAACTAATGCTACAAGTTATTGATATGTTTTGAAGACTTATTGGATATATAAACTTTTCTTCAATATTCAGAATGGTTTAGTCCCTAGGACGTTATATGAACAAAATAAGTAGTTTCCATAAAACAAAAATATTTTAATATTCACTTTTAGAATATATATATATATAAAGTGAATATAAAAATGTGAAACTTTTATGAATGACTATGTAAAAGTATTCATTAAAATAGGACTGTTTTATTAAATAGTGAATGAATTTAAAAATTTAAACAAATTGATATTCAGAAAACTTAGGCATATTTTCAAAACAAAGAGAACACTACACAAAACACATCAGAGGAAATTGACAAAATAAACATAAAATTAAGTATAACTGTAAAACATGTAGCCTATTTTGACTAAGCAACTATAAAACAAACACATTAATTTAAATAAACCTAATTTAAACACCTCTTCCAAAATTTTTATTAAAATAAATTTTTCTATCCATATTGATAAGACAATTGATTTTAAATTCCAATGAATACCAGAAAATATTATGCTTACCTAATTTGTCCGGATTTTTTAAAACCCAGGCATAAGTTAACAAAACTTCTTCTAGAGCTCTAGGAAATGGAGCTTCAGGAGAAAGAGAATAATCAACTGATAAAATGGGAACATTCAAGTCATGAGCCCAATGACGCAAGTAAATCTGAGAAAGAAAGTTAGAATTAACTACTAAAAATGTAAGTATCAATATGAAAAAATAGATAAATACATGAAAAAACATTTTAAGATTTTAGTAATTATAAAATAGGTACGAAATCAATAAAAAGTGTTTTACATAAAAATTGGAAATATTTTAATAAATTCCACAAAATGCATTACACACAAAAAAATCAGATTCTAATCAAGTAATTCTTTTTCCGCTAATGAAATTATTTTTTTCATTTAATAATTATATCTTTTCTTCGTCTTTTTAACTGAATAAAAGGATCAACATGGGAAGAATTTAATGCATTTTATTCCTATTATTCAGTAATTTAAACTTCATAAATTAGTGATATAAAATCATTATCAATAAATAGCACTTTTCTGTTATTTTAAAAAAGAAAAAAAAACTTACTTCATGCGATTTAGGATTTTGAGAAACAAAACCTCCTCCATGACAGTGAAATAATAAACTTCTTGATTTTGGCTCTAAATTAGACATCTTACTTTTACCATTCTTTAAAACCTAAAAATTGTAGCAGTTCTTAAAAACTGAATAGTTTAAAAATAGAATACAAGGGAAAATAACATAAGGAATAATAAATAAAAAACAATTCTTAATCCAATGCATTAGGTTGTTTTATCCCTCTTCCCACAGCTTTAAAATTAACATATAGAAAATTCAAGCAACTGCTGCAAGGTTAAATATAATAGTCCAATATTTTATAGGAAAACTATTTTATATTATAAGTATTTTCTTTAAGTTAAATTACTTAAGCAAAACATTTAAATATAAAATGTTTAGAATAAATCACAATAGATACAACAATATAAATGTAAATAACAGAAGTTCTATAAAATAAATACTATATAAATAAATAAATACTACTTAAATAAATCTTTTCTGTTTGGGTAAAAGAATGAAATTTTATTAAGGAATTTAAATAAATACAGATAATTGATAAATACTTTGTCACATCCTTTCATTTTTTATTTAATACAGGTGCAATAATTATTAATTATAAAAAACATACCTGTCCTTTACGATGAACAGAAGATAATAGCAAACATCGAACTGGAGCACTTGGTATATGAGAAGTCGGTGCAGGTATCTCAACATTTTCATTAGAAGATGTTTTGTTCAAAATTATTGCCTTATCTGGAACTAATATTTCTTCTCTGACTTCCAGTTTTGGGCAGATCAAACCAGGCAATTGCTTAAAAAACAAACAAAATTCCTTTTGTATTAAATTATACAGAATAATAATCAATTTAAAGCATATTTCATTTTCTCATAAGTTAAATTAAAATGTAATAAAGATAGCATTTGATACAGAAGACAATTTGAAATGAATCTGCTATAAATTCTATAAAGCAAGTTATTTTTTCTACTTTCAGCTTTGCCTTTTTTTGCAGACATAATTTGGAAAGTTGAATTAAATATTTGGAAAATGAAAACAAGGTTTTTTAGATACAAGTTAAAAATGTCAAGTATTGTATTTATAAAAAATTTAGTGATTTTAAAAATTTGTCATTCTTAAACAAATTAATGCAGTATAATAATTAAAATGCTAATAATTTTGCAGTTTTTAGTTTTAAAATTTTATATAAGAGAGATATATTAAAAACCGTAAATAATATCCTTATTTGTAAATGAAAAAGAATATAAAAAAGAAAGATTCAATTTTAAAGACAAGAAAGGGGTGAAGAAATTTGATGGAATAATTTGTTAATTTCTCACTTTTTCTTTTCTTTTAGTACAACAAGATACTTGTTTAGATTAAAAATCACTATTATCAATATAATGAGAATCTTCTCAGAAGTTATATCAGTGAGAAAACTCATAATATAAAATTTTAGTAACATCACTCTTCTATTAAAAAATGCTCATAGGCATAGTTAAAAATCTCAATTCCTTATCTTAATTTAACTTAATTTTAAATCTTACTTTCACTTAAGAAAATTAGATAAATTAAATTGATAAATTTGAAGAGGAAGAAATATATTCTAAAAAATTAATCCTACAAATTATAATTACATTTTTTTAATAAAATATTTCTAAATATTTATTCTTCATATTTACTTAGGTCCATGACAAATACAAAATATTTAGGTGGTTTAATATAGTTGTTTTGGAAATCATAAAATCATCTACAGTAATACTAAAAGAATTCAGATCTTTATTTTCTATTTAAATATTTTATATGTAAAATATTTCCATATTCAATTTATAATTAGTGCATTAATAATATCATGCATTTATAATTATGCATCCCCCCCTCTTCAGCAGCTTTAACTTATTCATTATATTTTACACATTAACAGAATTATTTGTAAATTTGTATATAAATTTGTTCATTTTTATTCTTCTAAAAAAATAATAAATGAATAAATATTAGATTAAGACACATATTTTTCTATATCTAGAAAAAATTTCACAATTAGGGATAAAATATTATATTTTTAACAGAAATTTGCAAAACTAAATTAATATTTGATGATTACTTATTTCTTTAAAATAGATCTCAAAATACAGTGAAGAATTACTATGACTTTTGATTTTCAGAATTATGAGTTTATAGTTATTTAATATCTCCTTACTTTCATCAATTGTATTTCACTTAAACTCCAAAAGGCTTTGAGGAATTCTACAGATGAATTCTGAGCAACGTCCACAATCTGAAGAGCACGTAGTTCAGGATCGATAATATATTTTATACCATTTAAAATTGTTAAAACTGCTTTAGACAAAGGACCTCCACTTTTTTGGTATAAATCACTAAAAGTAGCCATTATAACAGTTACTCCTTGGAGTATTCTTCTCATTGAAGTACAATACTATAAAAAAATTTCATATTTTAGAATTATTTAAGAACAATATATAAATATATTAAAACAAATAATTAATAAAAATATTATGAAGAAATATTTTCTTACGGAAAATTTCTTTCATTAAGAGATTTAAATAAATACCAGTTAGTAATATTTTTTTATTTACAAATTTAATATTGAAGCTTATTGAAATGAAAATAGAAAAATGATGAAGTAATACAAATAGATTAACTTAACATTATTTCTATGCTCCTAAGAAGACAACATTAAATTAAGACACTATATCTTTTATATCTTGAAAAATAAAAAATAGAATAATCCAGAACAAAAACAGATAAAATAGAACAATTTAAATAATAATATTATAATGAAAAACAAAATTGAAAAAATCCTTATTTGTCAAATAAGCTATTACTAAAATTATTTTAAATTGATCTAATATAATTATAATATTTAAGTGTGATGAATTAATATTTATCAAACTGACTAGCTTCGCGGTTATGCCAATAAACGCATCTATTCAGCCCCATAACATCTGAACAGGTAGCAAGCACAAACATTTGTCTACTTTAATCAAGCATGAGAAGCTATATTTGATATGGGTTCCTAATACATATTATGTAATTCTAAATAAACTCACTATTAAGTACATTTTAGTTTGGAAAGATTTTTAATAGAAAATACTTCAACAAAAAAAAACTTATTTTAATTTTAATATTGGAACAGAATAAGGGAAACTATTTCATATTCAGTCACAATAATAACATTTAATAATACAAAATATAAGCAATGTCAAAAAACTTCACTTTAAGAAATCAATTTACAGGATTTTACAATGTAATGCAACAATTTAAAAAATTAATTTGAAGTAACAACGCTGAATATTGAACTATGTTCTGATCAATTTTCAAAATCTGATGTTACATTAATTAAAACGATTAAGTTTTATTCATGATAATATAATCACCAATATTAAAAATATTTTAAAAGTTATATTTTTATTTCTTTTTACACAACTCAAACAATAAGAATTCCACAGTTACTTCTTGAAAATAGTGATTTCACTATTTGTTATGCATGTTATTATTAATAAATATAAACAAAACTTACATAAAACCCTTGGTGACGGCCATAAAATCCTAATTGATTTATATCTGTACATTCAATCATAATTTCCTCTGTTGAGAATGTTTTTTCAGGCATCAGCAAAGAATTGCCGGAACTCTCTAAAAGCATTTTGTAGATGAATTTTAAAAATGATTTTAAGCTAGAAAGCATACTAACTAGACTTTCATTTTCTTTAATATATGATTGTGCTCGGAAGAAAATTGAATTTCGTGACTTAACTAATCGTTTACAGAATTTGTAGCAATCAGAAAAACAGCGTTCAAAAATTAACCCAAAACTTCTAAATCCATTCCCGTGAATGTGATTAAAATCGAATCGATGAGCTTCGTCGTATAATTTTTTTAAATTTTCTTCATACCAATGCAAATGATCCAATAATTCTCTCAACAACCAAACAAATTTATTACAGTACCAATATTTATCACGGAAAAAGAAAAAGTAATCAATATTGTCAACAACAGATAAATAAATAACTTCAAAATTATAATTCAAATTCATTAATTCTACTCTACACATTTTGAATAACTAGCCTTGAGTAATATTAATTCGTAAAGTCACTGTACGAATGAAATACGGAAAGCATTTGAAGAACAATAATTTAACTTGACTAGAGTTGATACTGAGATGAAAACAATGATTTACAAACAACTGAGTAACAGATTACAAAATCAAATAAACTGCTATGTACATCCTTCTACATTTTCCGCAAGTTGCCACTCTTAAGGGAAAAAAAAATTTTGCAGTAAATAATAGAATTTATAGTTTCCAAGCAAATCACAGTTTGCTCTTATAGATAGAGATAAGTTCTGTGTAATTAAAATCTTCGATTTATTTCAAAAGGACGATACTTTTTCAGCGTTTTACACTAGGTGAAACAGAAAAAAAAAAAAAAAAAAAAATGACTTGCGTTTCGAAAATTGATACAGCTCAATACTGATTCACACATTTAAAAACGGAAATCATTTTTCTTTGAGCAAAAATTATTTTAACCTTAATTTGTGGTTGATTTATGAAGAAATATTTCTCCATTGAAAGCATTGCAAATGTGTTTAGTCTTTCAGAATTCATAGTGCTGTTTAGAAAAGGTTTTTTTTTTTTTTTTTTTCTGTGTTGAAAAGCAGTGTTTTTCTTTCCAGTGTTGGCTTCGATATTTTCATGGGAATTGTAAAGAGAATTTTTATCAGTTTCGTAATTTCACTGGAAATGCCATCTAGATTATCTTCCGAAATAAATTTCGGAAGCTTAATTATTTCCAATATTCATGCATATTGGGTATACAGTAGAACATGGATGGCCAATCCCCGGCACGCTTACCACAGTGTGGTACTGCAGAGTTTTAGCAGTGGCACGAGAAGACTTATTAAAAAATTTGAAAAATTAATAATGTCGTCTTCGATAACTTGGTCAAAATCTGCAAAAACCAGTAAATTGTAATAAACCAGTACAAAGGTGAGGTTAGGTGGCGTCGCCATGAGCAGAGTCTAGTGATTTGAGGTGCCTTGCTTTAGCGCCATTGTGGCTTGTTATGGTGGCCTATCTGGAGTGAGAGCGAATGCGACACTCTGGCTGCCTGGCTGGGTTGATTTTAAACTGCCGAGCAAGACGTTAAGATTTTTAAGGCAATTTTAGATTTTGGCATGGAGAGTCGTCGTTTAAAAAAAAATTTTATTTTCACTATATTCATGAGTAAACCTTCGACATTGAAAAGAAAATATGAAGAGTATATTACAATCTATGATTAAAAGCTGCCTGGAAAAAACGATTTTTGCTTATGCATCAAAATACTTCCAGGCCTGTTTATTTCATATGTGGAATTTGTGTAGCAGTGCCAAAAAAATGTAACCTAGGATGGACATTTTAAAAAACTGCATAGTAAATCCAATAGCAATATATCCAGTTGGATCACATTTGCTAACGGAATTTATCAATAAATAGAAAATGAAACTTTGACCACCCAAAGCTCCTTGTTCTAGAAGAGAAATGGCGAAATCGAAACTATGATGAAGTCTACTTAAGAACTTTCTCTGTTGTTAGCCTGCAAGAAAAAAACCCTATTCTGACAGAGAGGAATTAATAAAAAATAATCTTTTAATACTTGCCCAAAATGTCGGTGATATAAAAGTCAAAAATGTGGTTTCTAAAATAACTTTATCTAGAAATACTATCATGCATTGTAAAGATGACATGGGCCAGGATGTGGTCGCCCAAATTGTCTCTGGACTACAATATTGCAAATACTTTTCATTAACTTTGGATGAAAGCTGTAACATCACAGACAATGTACAAGCACATTTGTGCGTTACACGAACAATAATTTGAATATTGTGGAAGATCTTGATTTGTGCAAATTAGCTTTAACTGCAGATGAAGATATTTTTAAAAAACTTAAAATATAATTGAAGTTAACAGAGTAGAGTAGACAAAACTAGATAGTGTTTGCACAGATCAAGCGCCTTGCATGATTTCCAAGATAAAAAGTTTATTACATTGCTTGAAAATTGTTCGAGAAGAAAAGTTGCATCATTGTATTATCCATCAAGAAGCTCTTTGTGCCAAAGTTTTAAACCTGTCTTCTGTTGCTGATCCTCGTACAGTATCAACAAAATACGAGCTAGACCTCTGAATAGACTTCTATTTCGTGAGCTTTTCCCGGAAGGAACGGAAGAGGATGGCGAATTACTCCTTCATTGTAGTGTACCCTGACTTTCCAAATGAAAGGCACTCGCGAGATTTTGGAATTTGAGGGAATGTGTTTTAAAATGCCTGAATCAAAACAATGAACTGAATTGAGTGTTTGGTACTGAAGAATGGCTATGTGCGGGGCCGGATTTTCCTGTAGGCTAACTAGGCTTCAGCCTAGGGCCTCAAGATCAAGAGGGGCCTACATGCAAATTGTTAACAAAATTAGAATTACACTAATCTAAAAACAGTAACCACTAAAACACTCACAAAAATAAGGAGAAATTCTACACATATGAATAATAAACAAACATAATAAGTAATTTACAAACTTAAAAATGGGATGTGAAAGGGCCTCATAAGTGAAATAGCCTAGGGCCTACTTTCATTTAAATCAGGCCCTGGCTATGTGATTTAGTTTTTCTCATCGATGTTATGGGACATTTAAATAATTTAAATTTAAGTTTACAGGGACAGGTCTGTATTTTTCCTACCCTTGTTGGTCATATATCTTCTTTTGTGAACAAACTTTTGCTCTTTTGTCTCAATTTTAGAAAAAAAAAAACAACGATTGACACATTTCATATTAATGCAAGAACTGGCTACCAAAATCATTAATGTTCTGAACTGTGATAAATTAAGAGTTTAATATTCATTTTGCAGGTTTAATTCAGTGCTAGGTCTGATTATTTTCAAAATGATAAAAAATGCTGATCTTTTTACAAATTCTTTTTCAATATCTCTGCAAGATGTTTATTATTACCCACTTAAAATCCAAATCGAATTTATTGATATACAGCACATACTGCACTGAAAAACAAATGTAAAGAATTATTTCAACTTCAAGTGCTCCAAATTATTTTGAATATGGAAATTTGTACCAAATTTGTATCAACAAGCAATTTTCCAAGTTTACATGATTAGGCTGCTACATATTGTTGTAAATTTGGATCAACACATGTTTGTGAACAAATGTTTTCTATTATGAACTTATTAAAATAATAATAACTTATATGCACCTAAAACACGCAATTTTGTTAGCATCTTCAAGAACTAATCCAAATATAGATGGTTTAGTAAAAAAAACCCTACAAATTCAAAGCTGCATTACTTAAGTACTGATTGTTTAATAATTATTTAGAATTAAATGTTTCAAGTTATTTATTTTTATTTTATACATAACTTAACTGATTGAACCTTTAAAAATTCTTATTAACGATAAAATCTTGTTTTATTTATTATATTATTTTTTAAATCTCCACTACTCAGACTTACATGAAAAAAAAAATGTGCTATTTGCGTATAAATCCGATAATCAGTCTATAAATATAATATATTCTGCTTTTATTTTTTATTATGTTTAAAAAGTTGGAAGTGGCATATATATATATATATATTAGATATTGGTACTTTTTTCAAAAAGGTTGATCACCCCTGATATAGGTTAATAAATTGAATTCAACTTTTTTTCACACCATCTTATTGTATATAATAATAATATTGCTTAAAAGTTCTTAGGCATGACTTCTCTCCTTTTGGAGGATATAATATAGCGGCTTCCTTTCTCTTGGTGCATTTTGGGTAAAGACAAAATCTGCCACGTCAATAGCAAATAATCCCAAGTTAATAATCCCCCATTAAAAAATGTTTTTTTTTCTTTTTTCTTTAATTCGATTTCATTGTATTTATAACAAGTAACTAGGAGCGATTTTAAATGAATGCAAATGATGCACATAATTTAGATTTCTAAATGGCAGTGCATGTCAATTTCAACAATAGATAAAATTTGGAATATCGTTTTATTTTCTATATTTTTCTGAAAATATTCTTTGTGAATATTCTATAATGTTGCAAATTGAGGAGCTGGATTCATGTTTCCATGAATAAAAGCCAATTTTCCGACTCTCGTAGTGCTTAATATACTCCCAAATCATAAATTCCTCTCAATTACTTGAATATTATTATATTCATTGGTATTCTTTATTATGTATTCTCCAAGAAAATGTCAGTTTATAGTTGTAATTTTCAACCTTAATTATAACTTTAGTGACAGCCTCTTTTCCTACTTATTTTAATTACATAGAAGCTTTTTCTTAATTTTCTTACATGATGCTCAATCTGATGGATAATTTTTATCATTCTCGAAAAGGACTTTTTTATATTGATATTCTTCAAAGTGATATGTTAGCTTCGACTAAGTTGTTTTGGGAAATTTATACATTTTTTTAGTAACTTTCCGTGAGAATAAGCTTTCACTGACGACCTCCTTTTCAATAATTTATCAGTTTGTCCTTTTCTCGGAAATTCTAAATAGTGCTATGAGTAGCAGAATGACTTTTGCGAACATCTGTAGATTTTTTTTATTAAACTTCCTTTATTTGAGAAATTTCTGATGATATTTTTCTATGCTATGAATTCGAATTCTATATTGAGTAGTTAGCACTATATTATGATAAATAGCAAAATTACATCTGAAATTCTGCGGGTTTTTTTTTCAATGTGCATCAGTTCAGTGTTCATTACTCAATTAGGCATTTTGTCAAGGTCACATTTATCCTTGGGATTTCATCGAAATGTTCTATAATTTGGTGACCCTGTTCACTAATGCTGCCGAATTTAAGATGCGAATTAATTTTGCACTGATATAATATCTCTACATATACGCATTTGATTCTATTGCAAATTGCTGTGACTGACATGTTGTGTAATAGAAGTATAAAAAATAATTAAATATAAAAGTATGGGGGATTACTTTACTTTGCATTAGTTGGGGTTTTTTGATCATTCTGCGTCCATTGAAGTTAAAAAAAGTTTTAAACAGAACTATTAAGTATTATATTAGTTATAATAGTGTTTATTCATTATTACTTACACTTTATTTCCTAATGAAATCTATTTTACATTTAATTTTCTTATCTAATAATAAATAATAATTTGCAAGTGTGTTGGTTCTGTAGTTCAAAGACAGAGAGCTAAGAAATATCGCTAAAACTACACTTATTGCATACTTATAAAAATTAGTGCAAGAAGTTTTATCTGAAACGATCGAAATTTTACTTGTAAAGTTGGAATAAGGAAGTGATTACAAACTGAAAACAAAATGATAATTTATTATAGGAAAGGTCACAAAGAAATACAGGTTCGAGTACTTCGTTCAACCACCTCTAAATTGAATGCACTGTGCAATACAATCAGACAATGAGGTATACAGGTTTCTTGTGATGTTCGAAGAAATATCATTCCCCAGTTGCTATAAGAACACCTCTAGTTTGATTGAACACTTATTCTGCTGAACTTGCCAATCCAGGCCCATCCATAAGTTTTTAATTGATGAAAAATCTAGTAAAATGGGGGCCAAGGAAATGTGGCAATATTGAAGGTGCCTTTCTATGACATCTGTATCTGGCCGAGTGTTATACTATTGGAAAATGTTTGTGAGCCCTGCTATTAGAGGCAACACACGTGACTGAAGGATGTCATGAACATAAAGCTAAACTGTTATGATGCTATGAATCATTACTAGACTATAAGTGTCGTATACGAAAGCACCCCATACAATAAAACTAGACGTGAACACGATGTGCTGCACCAATCACAGGTAGTATTGAAGCGTTCACCATGTGAGCTCCATACACATTCATGCTGACATCATAACCAAAATTCAATCTCAATTCGTCACTGAAGACGACTTGTTTCTGAGTGGTTATCAAGGAAAGCACACACAATGGGCCAGTACAGATAGACACAGAGGAACATACCACCTATGCTGCACACTACAGCAGTCGGTTATGCGAATCTTGTCCGACGATAAGGTGGCCCTACAAGTTATTGTAAGTCACACGATGGATTCCAGATTTAGGGTATCGTGTGTGTGAACTTATTCTCATCCACTGATTTACTCCTTAAGCATCACCCATGTCTGAATGTTGGAGTCGCGAGTATCGTTCACGAAAACTCTGTTAACAGGTTTATTTCAATGACGGTGAAAAATGCAAAGCATGCGAGAACTTTTGTCAACTTTCGGGAAAAGAAAATTGCTGTACAAATATTCTATCTTATGTTTGTACTTTTTTTACATAAAAAATAATTTAAAATGTGTCATTATGTTGTTACATGTCGTTATTTTTTTCAACTCAATTCATCGCCTATTCTCTTTTTAATATTGAAGTTCCATATCAAAAAACTATTATTTGAAAATAATTTACCTACCATAAATGTTTCTCAAGCTTAAAATTACCCATTTTTACGACTTACCATTTTTTAAAAATTTTGACTGTTGTTGATTTTATTTTTTAATATAAAAAATTGACTATATTTATTTCTACACTGGTGAGCAAAATTTTAGCAATGATTATTTTCTACTAACTTGGCAAAAAATTTCATGATAGGCTTGGAATTCAGAATACAGAGGTATAATTTTGTACTTAAAGGTTGAAAAAAGACTATAACGTAAGGTAAAAAATTAATAGAGCGCATACAGTATGAAAGCAAACAAAATAAACGTTTTATTGCGAGAGTTGAAACAAATATTTGTCTACCCAAGAGAAAAAAACCACAAACAGGTAAGAGATATGATAAAGGATGTGACATCCCATAACTGCTTAATATTATCTTTCCACACTCAATACCAGATAATCCAACAGTTGTTGAGTTAAGAATATCTATTACTCAAGAAGCATTTGTTTCAGATGTTTAATGTTCTGTCGAGATATAATTGAACTGAACAATTTTTTCTTAAAACATCCATATGTTCTATGGGATTTAAATCTAAAGAACACATAGGCCAATCCATTCTAGTGATATCTTCCCTTTCTAGAAACTCCTCAACACCCCAAGTCCAGTGTAAGTCCAGTGTTGTTGTTCATAAAAATGAAGTTTGCACCAATGGCTGCTCTGACACAAGTGGGGAAGAATCACTTATGAGAGATTGCTGACAATAACAATCTGCCAAAAAGAAAATTTGAAGTGTAACCTACCTGTTCATCGTAATGCTTCCCCAGACTAGCATGCAGGTACTATCGTAACGGTTATTTTTCCTGATGTTAGTCAGATGAAACCGTGATCCTACGTCTCTCCTTATTAGCTGGCATTGAGAACTGCTTGTGATACTGAAACTATTCCCACCCGTAAAGAGAACAGAGAGAAATGCAAGGTCATGAGATGCCCATTTTTTGTGTTCCTTACACCAATCTAAATGGAGCCGTCGACAGGCAGCTATCAATGGGATGCAGTGTTCATGGAAGATGTCGAATGGACCACCTTTATAAAAGCGTTATTACAATAAAGGGGAGCATTTGTCAATCCGTTGGCGTAAGCAGCTGCTCAGCAATGGTACTGCTGACTGGTATATTGGTCATCCATTGATGTTGTATTTCTTGGCCTATCACCACCAATCTTCTTTTCAGCTGTACTTGTGGTTTCGAAAGCTTTCCAAGCTCGTGAAAGATACTTTTGCCAATTTGAAACTGTTGTGCTACGCATGTTCCACTACGACCCTTTTCAAGCTTACTCATTATTTTACACCGTTTAAAATCATCCAGATGGTTTCTTCTATTTATATTGCATGTACTAACTCATTTGAACTTGAAATTTTTAATAGTGTCTTTTGTTCTTCGTTTTATTGTTGTCCTGCACTGCTCACGCTTACTACAAGTGCATTGCATGTCCTCATGTCACCTGTGACATCTTGTTCTTCATATTTGCATACGAATAACCTTTCTACTATTATTCAGATTACAGCAGCCTTTTTCCATATTATGGCTGTCTGCTTAAAAATTACATGATTGCTTAAATTTAAGTGTAGTTTAGAAATAAAAAATAATCACATTGATGCAA
Organism: Caerostris darwini; assembly: GCA_021605075.1. Taxonomy (NCBI): domain Eukaryota; kingdom Metazoa; phylum Arthropoda; class Arachnida; order Araneae; family Araneidae; genus Caerostris; species Caerostris darwini. The sequence goes on from BPLQ01001227.1 coordinate 127,860, forward strand.
TGTATAATAAAAGGTGGAATGAAACGATATATTAAAAGGTTATAAGTACAGAGTATGGAGGAATTTTGATAAACAAATAATTGTGTTTAAGATTTAATGATTTCCTTTACAAATAATGAAGTTGTTGCTTATAAAGAGTATTCACATTATATCCTATATTATGATATTAATACTGTTTTTTGGGAATGATCCAATCTGCTACAACATATTTTGCATAATTTTAATGAATTAAGGTGTTAAATTACAAAAATTTCCTTCCCTTCTGTTTATTTAGTACCTTCTATAACATGGCTTAAATTGACATTTTATGCAACTATACTTAAAAGTTCAAAGTAAGCAGTTAAAATAAAACTTTTACATAAAATCAATTGATCATTTTACTAGTACATATATATATATATATTAAATTTGTTAAGGTGTAAAAATGGATTTTTTTTAATGGATGCCGTCACATGTAGGAATCGACGGTAATAAAATGGTTCACTTTCCAGGTTAAAAAAAAAAATTACATTCAGTTAAAAACAATACCCAGCAAAACTAATGAATATCCCAAAGGGCAAAGATTTGAATAATATTAAAGAATGCTTAAATTTATTCAACGAGAAATCACGTAAGGAAGTTGAGACCACATTTTGATATATGATTACCTGGTCAAACATTTAATAGGATAAATATACTTCTAATTGATGTTTGAGTTATTTGTAATACGAGTCTTAAGTAATCTAATAATCATCTATTGTCACCGAGTCAGAATGTAAACGTTTAGAAAATGGTGTATTGGATTATTTGGACTGTTATGAAATCTGGCGATTTTCATTCTTCATGAATGCGTAATTTTTCTTCAAATTTTTGTCTATGTGTATTTCTTCGTTTTGGGGGATGCAGTAAGAATTAAAAAATATATTATTTAATTTCTAACAAAATTTGAAATAAAACTCAAGAAACGAGGTAAAAAGGACTCTTTAAGAATATATATTTTAATCTACATGGTTTGAATTTTCAATGATTTGTGTATTCCAGAAATCGTTTATTTGTTAGTTAATTAAATCGTTTCCAACAAATTTCAGAAAATATTTAATTAAGAAATTGTAATTTAATTTTATTTGATCAGGTAATTTATTATAAATCACTGAATATTGAAACTTTTATTTAAGTTTCTTCATCAATCTTAACTATGTTTTAATTTGGAAGTACATTACAATACCTAGGAATTATTCTTAAGAGAAATCCAATTTATATGATGCAAATATAGTTGGAGATAACTTGAGTCACTATCAAATTAAATTTAACATTCGAGTTTTAGAATTAAGTTTTAATTTATAAAGATCATTAAATTGAATTATTGATGTTATTGTTACGAACAGAGATATAATTAATAATTTATTTTTAATTAAGTAGAAAAGTATTTATAATTATGTGTTTTGTAAACTATTATATTTTTAAATTTATTGTATAGAGTACTTTTATTCTGTAATAATACGATGACTGCACACTGTACAAGATAAAAGATATACCAAGTTGGCGATCTTGACTGTAGAATCGGTGAGGTATTTGTCAGAAAGATTTTTCTCTGGGTTCTTTTAAAATACTCAAAACACGCGAGAAAGCGGTTTACTTGAAACATGCCATGAGGGGAAAATACTTTAAAACGTTGAGATCACCCTTGAAGCTCTATAAAGATTTTAGGTTTGGTTTGTCTCTCTACGGTGATCTTGTGCCCACGAGGACTAAGCAGATCGGGACCTACAGTTTAAAGTGGATTCCGAACCACTACAAATATCCATGTTCCCCCCATAAAGAGGTGTCAAAACTTCTGTAACTATTGAGAATTAGTTGGGTTTTCGCTGTCGTGCAATGAATTGCCGAATTTAATCACTGCAATTTTGTTAGCAATAAATCTGCATATCTTTGGTGGAACGTCTTGTTTGAGTTTACCGATAAAATATGCTTTTTTAAAAGTGAATGGTATTTTATTTTGTTTAAAAACCGTACACATATGAATCAAAAGAAGGTTGAATTTTGACAACAGTATTGTAAATTAATAGATATTTCTTTTAATGAAACATTTTTTTTTTATTATTTAATTAAAAAATCAAGTGTAAAAATATCGTTCAATAACCTGAATATATTTTTGGACGACGAATGAATAAGATCATATATGCAAGGAACGAAATATTTTTTCAATATATGCAGTGATAAAAAACAAAGAAAAAATTCCAGATTGTAGAAAACAAAACATTTATTTCAGATTAAATAGCTACTTCCAAAATACCACAAGAATCAACAAGCATTGAAATGTCTTATCAGCAATAAGATTATTAATTATTACATAAATTTTGCCTTTAAAAATAAACGTCATACATACAGTTACCATTTTATTAAACAAGCAAGTAAATTTTTAACCAAAACGTCATAATAACAAAAATATAGTATATAATATAAATTTAAAGAAAAATAATCTCGTTGGTGTATTGGTTAAGTCATGATAAGATTCGGCATCATATAACTAATTTTCATACTTGAACACCAGATTTCTGAATTCTTCGTTCCCATTCTTCGATCAAAGTGCTTCGCCTTCTAGTTTGATTCAATGCTACCTCCTATAACGACAACAACAGAAAAATACTTATAAGCACGTTAGATTAATTTAATAACAATTTAAAAAATTTTTATTATGAATACATATTATAACCTCTTTGAGACTAAATTCGTGTTTTAAAATTGATTTTTACCTAGTATGAGATTAATCTTCTAAAAAGAAACAAAATAATAGCATTAGTTCATTTGTCAAGAAAATGAAAGAAAGTTATACCTTTTAGGACGACCAATCTAATAAACATTGGACATTGTAAACAAGTGTATTACAAATAAATAAGAATTTCATTAAGTGTAGATACAAAATAATGTTAATTTTATATATTTTTACATAAAATACTCGTTTATGAATGCTTGATTGGTGTGGACATATTTCTTAACCACTGAAATCAAATTCTCGATGCGAAACAAAAAGGATATTTTTTTATCTATTTTTTAAAGACACAGTAAAGAGGATAATATAATTTTTAAATTTTTTTTAAAATTTTTCATTTATTGTTTACGACTAAAGCATCAGAACGCTTATGTTTATGATTTCGTAGGCTTTTAGTATGCAATATTGCTAGTCGTGTAGTTTGAGAGGTACAAAAATGTGGGACATATCATTTTTCAGCGTACACATGTCAAAAACAAACAAGATTATTCAACAAAAATATTTGAAATCAATAGAAACACTGGCCTGTTTCTCTTATGTCATTTGTAGAAATGAAACTCCTCTTTTAAGCTTTTGTTGAATATGGAAATTCCTGTCAAAATGATTGATGTGTATTTCTATAGTTACTATTTTCTTTATACACTGTAACATAATTGTGTATTTTCTTTTTCTTTAGATTCATGCTTTTCCCCCTCTAATTTTTTGTATGTCAGCTTTATACATTTCATTTATTATTTTTTTCTTTATTTTCATTTTCTTTATTTGCTTTTAATATTTTTCTTAGTCCGTCAATCTATTTTTTACACGTATCGTTGTATTGTGTCCAAATATTTTTTGAATATGACTTTTGTAAGCCGAAGAGATAGTTTGTTGTTAAATAAAAAATATTGCTAATCAGTTTATACTACATATAGCTTTGAAAAAGAAGAACTCTCATCATCATTATTATTATTAAATTTTAATATTGATTAAATTGATCCTATATATTCCTTTAATAATAATTCCTAAGTAAATTTATATCTTTACTGATAACTCAATAAAGTAATCTATGAGTAGGATAGAAAGAGATATTAGACAGAGACCATAGATTCCACTTTCAAGTTTTGAGACATTTTAGAAATTTGGATCAAGTCCATTTGAAAAATTGAAAGATTTAAATCGAGGTCAAATTATATTGAATTCAGTTTCATAAGAAAATATTTTTAAATTCTTTTCTTTGACTTGAGAGTAGTTTTTATTTATTTAAGTTTATTAATTTTTTTCCGTAGAATTTTGTTATAAATCATTTAGAAAAATATTCTAGATTGCATTTTATTAAAGTATATTAGAAAAACAACAACAGCAAAAACAAACCCAACTAAGATTCGATAGGGAAAAAAACAAAAATAAAAAACGTTGTTTGACGTTGATTACATGATTGAAAAGAAAATTTACACTGATAAAATTAGCATTAGTAAGATTTCTTTCATTTTCCTTTTTCTTTTGCTCATACTGAATGCCTAGGATTAGTTGAGTAAAATTGTTTAAAAATAAATTTGAAGTAATTTATTTAAATCAAATAACGAGTTTAAATGATCAAGACAGAAATTGAATTTAATAATATATAGCGGAGTTGAAATAATGACTTCGTGTTTAATTTGGCATTGAAAAAAAATTGTTCACTGTCAGATTAACAAGATAGTTATTACAGTAGTCATGATGTGATGTACGTAAAATCAGTGTAGTTAAAAGGCAATTATTATTACAACAACAGTGAAGAAAAGGCAACAAATAATAACATAATTACTTCTAGAAATTGCAATTTGTTATTACAAAACGTCATAACTTTTTTTTCTGTTGAAATAATTATCTAAAAAATATCTTACAGCTATTTATTCAACTTCAAATTACATGAACAGGTTATATAAAGCTACTGAAAATGGCATTGGAAAGTAATAAAAATTTATTTTTATTAAATATTAGCTTCATTACTATAGTATTTTTGCACTCTATTACTATAATAAGTAAAGAAACTAAAGTAACCACACCTCACCTAGAGGGAGTCATGTTATGAATAAAGTGTTAAATTCACGCATATCGATCGCTACGTTGGTAACTTATAAATTAAAAGAGAGTTTTTACTAATCTTTTCAATGTAGGTGAAAAAAGTAGACACGTTAAAGGCACATAATGATAAATTAACAAATACAAAGTTATAAGCTTAATCTACTATCCTATGCCTGATTCCTTAATATGAAAACTGGTTTTTGTACCATGAAATTAATTTTAACAATATTCATACGCCCGAATTGTTATCCCGCCCTAAAATAACCATTATATTTGCCTGCAAAAATAATATTTAAAAAAAATCTTCAATTTCTTTAGTAGTGTTATTATAAAAAACAGACGCACGTATGAAGTTTTCAATTTAAAAACTCACTAACCAAATTCGTTTCCCGGTAAAGGGTAACGACTTTTTTGATTATCTCTTCAATTTAGCTTGTTATATTCAGCTTTTGTCATTATAATCAGTTTTTTTGAAAAAAGAAATACTTATATTCAGATTCGTTATTGAAAAATTTCCTAATTTTTCTACTGCGCCTTTTGAATTAAAAATATTGGGTACAGATATGTTTGTAAATTAAAAATTGATTGACATTCATTCAGAAAAAGAAATTGCGAAAAAATTCTAAAGTGTTGACGTTTTTATTCAGTAATAATTGATGTTGCAACATTGGCCGTAACTTTTTGATATTTTATCTTAGATCATTTGACATGACAGTATAGAAAAACTCAGATGACTTAAAGCATGCTAATAAAAGAAGTACATTCATAATTATTTATGTTAGATAAACACATTTAACGTGTTAGTTCTTTTTAATTAAAAGATGTATAGAGTTTTTTTTATACAAGAAAGCTTTGCTTTTATACGCCACTTTAATATCATTGAAATATTTTTTAGATATTAAGAGGTAATTTAAATACATGCTTCTACTCAAGACTGATTGATTTTGATTAATTTATTTATTCAGCTATTGAGTTTAAAAGACTTTGCTGTAGCCACTGTTTTTCTGTTTTTTTTAAATAAATTATTGCATAGCCATAAATCTCTGTTTGATGTTGTCATACTGTTTTAAATTTTCTTTGACGATGTCAAATCTCAGAATTATAATAAATGCTGATTATCATAAGAAATAAATTGTGTATAACTGTAATTACACAATTATTTACCAATTGTGCTAATTAACGACAAGCACAGTTTTAATGTTAACCCAATAAATTGAAATCAATAATCATACTTTCCTGGATGCAAGAATTAGAACCTACTCATACTAGTAATGAGATTCAAGTAATGGAAAAAATGCTTCAAAAATCGTTTTCGGCATTTTAAATGCATAATTGGTTAAAATTAAAGTCTCTAATTGCGAATTAAGGGCCAACTGACGAATCTACAAATTCAGAAATTTCATATCGATATTACTTTGATTAAATTGAAATATCAAGAGATTGAATTGGAACGCCAAGAAAATTTTAAAACTGAAAAACTATTAAGACGTACTCATATTTTTTTTGTGATAAATTATTTACAAATGTCCAAATTTTAAGCTTATTTTTAATATGGCAAACTAATCAATCTTTTGACATGAGAGGGATTCATTATCAAGTCATTTTTTACAATGTTTTGAAATATAACCCAAAAAAGTACTGTCTGAGTCCTGTTTTGAAATGTTGACATATTATTTCTCAATAATACTGTATTTTAATATGCGTTTAAAATATCTCGGAAATATCTAAGCTTTGTTGCGCAGACATATACAAAATTTCCTTCAAATTATTTTTAGTGGCTTTTATAATATTATTTTACATTTATCTCAAAACTGATCAATGTTTCGTCATATATAATGATTAAAAAATAATTTTACATTTGTACGAAATTTAGTGAAAATTTTTAAATTTTTAACAATAAATTAAAAAGGACACTATATAAAATTTTAACAACCAAGAATTAATTAGCAGAAGAGAGCATGAAACTAATTAGAAACTTGATTTTATTGCTGAGTTACTTTCAGTTGTTTTTTAATTAATTATTATACTATTAATAATATGCATATTTTAAAGGAGATAAAAAATGTTATACAATTGGCAATGTTAAGGCAACATTTCCGAAGAATGTAAACTTTGTTGAAATTAATTAAGTTCACTTAAGTTAAGTATTTACCTTAATACCATAAATTCAAATTGAATTAGAAGTTAAATAGCTTAGAGTGTTACAGATATTGGGAGCACTCTTTTCCTTGACATTAAAGAAAGCCTATACAAGAATTTAGAATGTCAATTTTCCTTTTAACAAGATATCGACTTGATAGTTCTTGTATTCAAATATTTAAATAAAAAAATTTTAAATACAGTAGGGCTAAATAACCTACAAAATTAAGAAATTCCTACAAATCTACAAAATAATTCCTATAACCTACAAAATAATATCAAAAAGGATAATTTTATTCTTGCAAATAGCCTTTTTTGTTAGATGTAACATGAATTTAAAGAATCTATTCTAATTTAATCTGATCTCTACCATTTCTTTAGAGGAATAAAGAGACTACATTTAATGACATTGCAATGTGAAAGGATAAAAATTAAATGAGTGATTACAGTTTTTTAGTTCTAAAAAATATTATAAATATTTTGATTATGTTCCAAAATATATTATTTCTCTTATTACTATATTGTTCCAATACGATCAAACGTTCAAAAAAAAGTAAAATCTGTTTTAGTAATATATAAAAATTCCAAGTTAAGAATATTAATAGTGAAACCAAATACGAACTTTATATGATTTTATAGCAAAGAACACAAATAGGCTTAGTTAAAATATCTAACGATCAGCTGTAGATGATTAAACGTGTTATGTAATTGATATTCAAGAAAAATTCAGGAAGTATTTTCAGGTCAAAATAAAAATCCCTAAAATAAACAAACAAGGCCATCTTCTAGACAGCCTTGGCCAAGATCATTGAATAAGTAAAAGAATAAATTCTGAAAAGTTATCACTACATAATAATTAGCAGTAAAAAATACTTATATTCTATTTTATAACTAAATATGAATATTATTTTTGGTTTGTCGTAGGTATGCTATTCTATGCGTATCGTATCTGTGCAGTAGGTACAGATATTAAAAAGGATCGTACGACGTTCTGATAGTATCTTTTGCATAACAAAAACAAATTATGTAAGTTACATAAGTACAACACATCTTTGATGTATTAAATAATGCGCATTAACAGATACTAGTAAATATATTCAATAAACAAGAAACTTAAGATAACAGTCAATACTTTTGATATCATTTACATCACAACTTAGAAGGGAAGACGACATACTCATTTTGTCATATCAGTTGAATAACACTCTTATGTGATAAAATTAAATGTTTAGCCGATGACGCAACCTGTCAATAACGCATTTTAAAACTGATAAATAAATAAGAGTTGACTTACCTCTTTTTCGAGTTCATTATTCGGAATTTCTTTTTCATTCTCTAGGAAATCTGGACTTGAGCAGATATCCGTTGAGGAATTAGAATTGTGATTTTCGTCTTTTGTCTCTGGTGTTAGATCCGTAGTTTGTCCGTTCAAACCCAGGAGCCTTGCTCGTTCTTTTCTGGGGGCGAAAAAGATCACAGATTTAATTTAAATTAATATTTCCAGTTTAGGTTTCAGAATTTATGAGTTTCATTTACAACACTATTTTCAGTAACTTCGTTGTTATGTTGTTTCTATGTCATGTATAGCTCCAACCGTACAAAAAAAATGTTTAATTTCCTAATTTAATATCTATTCTTTTTGATGACGGACGTAAAAAATTTATAGATATAATGACATAACTGTTTTCTCCAGTATTGATAAATCTATTTTTGCTGTACCTAGCTTGATACTGTACACTGAATATTCCATTACTATAAAATAATTTAAAAAGACTTTACGAAAATTTGTGATAGGTGTTCTTTGAACGGCAATTTGAAGATATATTATACTTTACAGCATTAATTTATTGCGTATAATATTCATTATTAACCATCAAATCTTTTGAAACATTTGAAGAATTTCAGAATAGAATAGAACTGATAAAAATGGGAAATCTAAAATGTAAAACTCCTTAATTTTTTTTTTTTGTCATACAATAATTTTGAGAGTATTTAAGAGAAAAGAGAAATATTCCGTAAAAGGCTGTAGAATTTATAGAAAGTAGTTAATGTTTGATTAAAAGGAAGGACATAGATGAAAACTTCTGGTATTAAAAATTCATTTGAAAAATTATGTTACTGCTGTGCTTCTGCTTCTACAATTAAGCCAAACATTGACAAGGGATTTAGTTTTAAAATAATGATTTCAATTTAGATTTCAAACTTTATGATTTTACTTTTTCAAACTTTATGATTACAGTTTAGTCACTGAAAATTACACTACTTTCAGCGACTTGATTGATATGTTGTTTCTGTCTTATGTATAACTCTAAAAAACTGTACTAACTCTGAGAAACTCTAGAACTCTACTACTGAAAAATTAGGAATTCATAATTTAATGTCAACGATTGTAAATAAAAATATTTATCTCATACACAGATTAATATCTACAAAATGGAAAACTTCAATACAACTTAATGCCAAAAGATTAAAAGTTTTTATTTTTCTATTTACGGGTAATGTTAATACAAATTCACAGATGTTTTTTAATTAAAAAAGGAATTTGGAAGGCTACAGCTCAATTGATATGAAACGTATTCTCCTTGACGCCAATGTCAAACTTTTAGTAAATATTGTGAAATATATACTTTCAAATACATTGAAATTTTAATGAAAAGTTAAAAAATTGCTTATAAAACTTTCAGATTATAATTAAGTTAGAAATTCAACCATCAATCTTAATATCGTTTTTATTAAAGGAACTGTCTGAAAAAGAAAACACGTAAATTTACTTTTAAATTAAATTGCTTTAAATTCACTAATTACTATTACTAAATCCCCCTTTTTTAGTTTTTGACTACTGCTACTGTAAACTGAGTAAAAATTGCTCAACCATGTCTGGAGTTTTTACTTCACTGAATACTTGAATCAATAGAACAAACAACACTCATAGCGCTTGAAATTAGATACAGTAACTATCTATACGGAGTTTATCAAAAAAATATGTTTATGGTTAGATATACTTCCATACACTTTTTAGAGATATAAATCAAATAATATCGAAATAATTTGGTATCAGCTTGAGACGCAAAGCAACTACAAATAGATTACATGTTATTTGAGATATCGGCTTGAAGATAAATGTTTAGGTTCAGTTATCTTCGTGACAAGAATAAAGAGGAATGTGTATTTTTAACCAATGGTCTGTTTGACCTCAGATCATTGGTTTGAACCCAGAATTGGCTGAATGGTTATATGACTAATATTGTAACTTTTCTTCTACCAGTTGCAATGAAATATTTTTACATATAAAACAATAGTTTTAGATATGTTGAAAAAAAGTGAAAAGGCAGACTGAAATTTATAATTTGATGAGAATATGAGTGTGCAAGTTATAAAATATTTAATAAACACGAAAGACAGAAATTTGGAAGCAGGGTTTATTTTAAGCAGGTTTAATTTAAATACTCTGGGGGTAAACTTTAAAGGGTTTAGCTGTAATAACATAATTATTTTTTTCTGATTCTGATTCATAGATTGCATTGTTGGTTTCATAGAATTTCAATAAGCAACTTAACGACGATATGAAAAACATTTACTGCTAAATTGTATTATTTCTATTGGGTTTTAGAATTATATGAATTTAATTTTAAAGAGTATTAATTTTTTTATTTTTCCAGGATAACCGATATTATATTTAACTAAAAGCCTTTCAAAGGTTCAAAATATTTTATTTGAATAACGAAAGAAAACACAGCAACATAAAAAAACCAAAGAACTGACAAGGAATGAACAAGAAACACAACCATTTTGCACGGCAAAAACCACTATCAGTATTCGCTACAGTCAAATTGTATGAGAAAACCATCATAGCATCCCCAATACAAAACTCCTGATAAGCCTCACAATTATTTGTATCACAATTATTTGTAAAAGCCTCACAATTATTATATATAACGTTACAACTGAATTTACACATATTTTCTTTTTTTTTTGGTGTCATCATCCTTGCAGATTTCTTCATATAAGAAATAAAAATTTGTTTTTTCAAGGAAAGCAGGTTGTCAAAGAAGAACTAAATAATGTTATTCGAAAATAATTTCCCAAACACAGTTACAAAAAAAAAAAAAAATAAATAACTTACATTTTAAAGAAATGTGAATAAAATTTAAATTTTCTTCAGAAAACTCGACATTCCAGTAAAATATATTCTGCCCTGTAGCACAATTTGACAAGTGAAGGCTTTTCTCTCAAAATGTTGCAACAATAAAGCTGACATTCTCGGAGAAAAAAGACAAGTGTTGAAATACAATGTCACATTTTATTTATGTGAGTTCATTATTTTTTTTAAAGTTTTTCTGCTTTAAAAGAGGTGGTCTTAGTGAAGCTTTTATGGAATCACTATTTTATTTTGCTACAATAAAATTAAAGAATTTAATTTACGAATCGAATTTTCTAGCGTATCTGATTGTATTGTATTTCGATAATTGTTTTACATATAATATATTGATAGAAATTCGAAACATTGACAGGAAAAATTTTGCATCGTTTGTTTGTCTAAATAGTTGTGAAAAAGTTCAAATTGTTCAATGATATTTCTTAATTTAAAAAATATATTTTATGTATAGAGAAAAGGCCTAATTAACCAAGGCTTGGTGATTTGAAGAAAATAAAATGCTACTAATAGAACAAAACTGTCACTGAAAATTATTTTTATTATTTTTGCCGTAAAATTATTTTTAAAAAGTCGACTTACTAATTCGAGTAAATGAATTTAATCATCTACATTTCAAGTTTACTGAATTTTTTCTCTTTGCTCTTTATGCGTACATTTCTTATGATCAATAAAACTGGATAACTTTATCACACAGTTTATATACATCTTTAAGAAACTTCCATGACTTTTTGTAAAATTTTAAGTAAAGTTAAAAAGTTAAAAATATGCGGGTACTCCTGGGTACTTTTTTCATTCTTGCTTGTATCAGTTATGTTTTTTTAAAAAAAAAACATATTTGATTTTGCGGAATTCAAACTTTGATGATTAATATTTGGAATCTCAAATACTATATCAATCTAAAATATTCCAAATCTGGAAATAAACTTATTTTGCATTTAATTGTGCCATTCATAAGAAATATTAATTAATTAACATTTTGAAGCTAGAAATGAATAATATAAAAAAACAATTTTACTTCTTAAAAGGGTTAAATTTGTACAAAGGAAAATCCCTTTTGCACCAGTAAAATTTGCCATGAAAAAGTTCTATATATATATATGCATTTTTTTAGAACAATCATCTACTTAAAATTTAGCTCTGTGCATTAAAATCCTTTAATGAATCAAAAGATCAGAAATATAGAGATCCGGTTGTTACGTTATCCGGCCAGAAAGCTAATTATAACATAATGATTTTTCTATTAATAAATAACATGCAAAGATTTCATCTATGTGTGCAAGCCTGTGTTTTCGAAAAACTGACCTGCACCATTATGTCTTTAACCTCTTGAATTGATGAAAGGCTTTATTTCTTGACTTGTGGAATGAGCTTTAATAAAGCAAATAGAGTTCATTCAAATAACGTGACTAACGTTACGTGGGAGGCTGTCTTCAGTGAGCACTTCTTTGAGTGCAAGCACCATAATGCCTAATATAAAAACACAAATAAAAAATAGTTTGCAACTGACCCGCAAAGTTTCAAAAAGAAAAAAAAAAATGGGAGTAAAAAAAAAATAAATAAAAAATAGAAATAGCATTAGATACGAACGAGCGGTCTACAGTTGGGAATCATGACATTAAGTCACGCAACATGTAACAAACTGTTATCGAAAACGCATGGGAAACAATCTTCTGACAGAATGGGTAAAGAGTCAGTTTTTAGTTCCGCTTTAGCTAATGAGATTATAATAATTAAAAAAAACTTTTTAGTATGCTTTGTGATTATAATGGAAGTAATAGTTAGTATTCTTTATTCAATAGCAGTTAATTATAAAGTATCTTACAAGAATATATATGTAAAGATATTAAGCAAGAAATTTCATATAAAAATTCTTTTTTCTTTATGAATTATCTAGTCAAAAAAAAAAAAGGTTGCTTTTAGAGCTAATTTCTTCTTTGTTTTTTACCTTCAGTACCAGATGGATTAGATAATTCTTAGTTGCTTTTAAAAAGTTAAAGTATTGAATTACTATTATGAAGTAGACATTTTTATATTAGTGTATTAGTTAAAATTATTATTTGTGTATTAGTTCTAAAAAATGTTACAAATTTTTGCCAATATTTTTGTATTGCTATTTGTCTTAGGATTCTTTTGTAATTGCATTAATTTTTTTTTTAATTATCATATAATTATTTGTTATATATTTTTAGATTGAACTTAAAATTTTTCTTTATTAAATAAGAATATATTTTTCAATTGTATAGGTAATTTTAGAAGCAAAAAACATTACATTTGATTTGTATCAAAAAATAATGCTGATAGCAATCGTTTTTAAAGTTGTAAGAACAGTTCAGGAAAATACTTTTTTAACTGAATATTAAGCGTTTCGAATATAATAATCGAATATGAGCTTCTGAATTTTCTCAAACTATAGTACTATGTTTCCAAAATGAACCTCATGTGATAAAATGCATTAAAATTTTTTAGGAATCTGACAAGGAAAAAAAAAAAAAAAAAAAAACCAGAAAAGGAGCATAAGTTATTATTGTTCTTCTTTTTTTGTTTTTGCGAGTTTTCAAGATACCTATTTTAGAAATTATACTTCAATTCTAACTACTCAAAACAGAAGTTTAGCTTAACAAATTAACTCAACTATTTATTCCAACTAATGTAGACTTTGAAATGGTTTTATATTGAAAAATATCTTACTTGATATCACTAGAGTAAAAAATTATGAAACTTAAATTATACTGTTAATGCACATATTTTTAATGAACTATTAATTATATATTTGATAATAATGACAACTTATTAATGATCAACTAAAAATGATTATTACTATGCGAATAAACAAAAATATAATAAAAAATAGTATATTTTATTATAGATATAATAATATATAACTTTTATATATTATTGAAAATCATTCTTACGTATTTACATGTAGTATTTTATATAAACAATACTTATTGCAAACTTTTATTTTTATCACCATCAAAAAAAGCAATTTTTCAAATATTGACAGTTTTTTTTTGTTTATAAACTACAAGGAATGCTGTTATTGCCTAAGATTATTATTTAAACACGATTTTGGATAGTTTAATGCTTGTCTACATTAATGATGATTACATATTGATTAATTGTTAGAAGTGTAGAATCATTTAATTTTTTCTCCGAATAGTACAATGGTTAGTATCATAAAAACGTGCAATATGATTTACTTAACGATACATCAACCATAGCCTGAAGATAGCAGACGGTAGCCTTCTCAGAGTCATTAATTTTCGAGAATAACCGTATAATTAACATAGTTTCAATAAGATCTGCTCTGATGATCAATTTATGAATCTTCATCTCGCCTCGTTTTATTGCGGTATGTGTTCTCTTGCGGTAGACGAAAAAAAAAAACTATTTTAACAATAACAAGAGGTAGTTCCTCATACGCCGCATACGTAACCTAAATATTGTTAAGTACTAATTTTTTAAAACAATGCGAGATTATTTATTTGAAGCACATAGGGAAATCAGTGATACGCATACTACTTTAGCTTAGTGTCTTTGAACTGTAATAAGTTATTATTAAAATAATTAGTTACTTAATTTTTTT
>BPLQ01001227.1:157321-175718 GCA_021605075.1 Caerostris darwini
CATATATTATATGAGTTTTAGATGAATAAAAAATTCACACTTTTGATAAAATTATGCATATTAAACAACAATCAAGACAGAACAATACCAAAAAGATACAATATTTCTACACTTGGCGCTTCAAAGCGAGTTTTGTTGAAGAATTCCATAAAATTTCGATATGCTTACCCATTGTTTGTCCAAGGATTACTGCGTGGGAGACAAACTGTAAAAAGCGCGGCAGTTTCAGCAAATGCTTGTAGGATGACTTGTATCTCACTAGTATTCGAAATCAATGACCCGTACACAGGAAGAGAACCAAAACAGTTGGGTGATTCCGGAATATTTGGCTCCCGGGGAATGGGAGACTGTTTAGTTAAATTGTTCTTTGGAATGTGTGTCGTTAGAGTGTTTTTAACTTGGATCGTTGTGATTGATCTCGACTTTGGAGCTTCTCAAACATATCTGATCCTCTCATATGTACGAGATTCACACAAGCATGCTTTTTTTATCTGACTCTCGATGCTAGAGATCAACATGTGATATATATTTAAAGGACTTAACATTAAAATAATAATAATTCAAATGCCTGAAGTAGTGACTCAACCAAGAGGTGAAACCAGCAGGTGAAAGATTCAGGAAACATAGAAAAGTCAAGAATTTATTCAGTTTGTTTAAAAAATAGAATTCTTATACCGCTTAGAGATATGAATTACTTATTATTCCAGCAAAAAGTGACATTTCGTAATTTTAATAAATTGAATTAATTCATTTATTCTGTTAAAGCAATTGTATTCTGTAAAGTACATATTCATAAAATGAATATGGATATTTAGAATAGGGATTCAAGATATATTTTAGAGATATTTAAGGGATACAATATATATTTTAGGGATATTTAAGGGATACAAGATATATTTTAGGGATATTTAAGGGATGCAAGATATATTTTAGGGATATTAAAGAGATGCAAGATATATTTTAGAATAGGGATACAAAGACTGGTGCCCTCCAGCTTGTTGGTAGCCCGTTCACCATATATTTTAATAAGTTACATATTAAAAGTGCTTGCTGACAAAAAAAGGGATGTGAAACAATGTAATAAATTTGTTCAAGATAGTTTATTAAACTTCTGTTGTTGACTCTGTTGTTCACTAGAAAATGCAATAAAATGCTCGAACCTTTTTGGGTCAGCATATATCTATCTACAACTTTTCAAACATGAATATTAACAAACTGAAAAATTGCAAGTGTTTTTTTAATAACAGACTCAGGGACACAATTTCATTATTTGGCAATAGGAATCGTTTAACAAATTAAAATTTGGAAACAATTTTGCCCTTGACAACTACAGAAATTTGTCCAATCATTAAAATAGTTCTTAAAGTAATAAGGATAATAAAGTATTATATGATACATGTCAAAGAAAAAAATGTTTATTTAATAACCTTACAAATTTTTAATGTCCTTCGTATTACAATAGACCAAAACGGCAATTTATCTTAATACATTTGTGCACTCTAGTTTTAGAGTAATTATATGATTTTAAAATGTATAAATATGTTAATTGTGCATGTGAAAATTAATTTCAACTTTAATTACTATTTTTTACTAAATTTATTTTTAATGTATTAATTTATTGAAAAATTCAAAAAATTGATTATTCTGAAAACACCAAATGATTAACTGAATTTCTGAGATAAATTTAGGAAAGTTATGTAATTAGTTTTTAGTAAATTAATCTTTGTATTGTGTATTAAAATAGGTTACATTTGCTTAATCTTTTTTTTATTCCTTTAATTACAATTTTATTCGCGGAAGTAAATACAATATAGAGAAAGGGTCATAAGTTTAAACATAAAAGAATTTCAACAGCGACTGTTATCACAACGATATTGACAAACCACAAGATTACAAATGGAAATGTATATTATTCAGATATTATGATTGCTACACAACAATCATTTAGTATCTGTGGTAATCATCATATTTTTTTTTTATTTAAATGGGAGCAGAGGCAATGAAAACATTGTTTTGATCAAAAAAATATTGATGAAATCAGTATATTGATCCCTCCCCCCACCTCCCTTTCTTGTTGTTATCGTTTATCTCAATTTGTTTTCAACCAAACTAGCTATCAATAGAAAAAAAAGAGAAAAATCCAGGAATCGTTATTTTATTTATGTTTTGTTAATAGCTATCATATTGCAACCGTTAAAAAAATGCCATTGCAAAATTTTCTTTCCGAGAAAGCGGGAAGCTTAAAACTTTTTTAAACTTATTAATCACCAAGATAAAGATACCACAATTTCTGTTTGACTGTAAAAATATTTAGTGTATAAAAAATGTGGTCAATTGTTATTGTATTTAGAATTTAATTTGAGCATTAAAAATTAAACGGGATCAATTTCTGATATGAGAAAAAATTATGTGATTTGTGTCCTGCCATTTATCTCAAACTATTTTCAATTGAATACGCTATCGTTTGAACTTTGAAAAAAGAGAAAAAAACAAAAATGTTATTTTATTTATGTTTTATTAATAGCCATTATATTGTTATATTTCAGAAAAAATTGTCATTGCAAAACTCCTATTCTGAGAAAGTCTTTTAGATTTATTCCACAATGATAAGTTAAAAATACAATAATTTCTGCTTGATTGTAAAAAATATTTTTATCATATATAAAAGGGATTGACAACATGTTTATACTTATGACTGACTATGTGAACGAAAAATTAATCGGAGATGGATTTTGTATATAAAAATTTAGTTGTGATGTTTTCCAATTTCCATTCATATAAATTGAGATCAAAGAAGAGGTGCAAATTTAGTATTTTAACAAATAATCTTTAGCAAAATTAAAAAAAGTACTTACTAAGAATGACTTACTTGAAATGTTAATAAAAGACAGACTTTTTAATAAAAGTTCTGTTAAAAATTAAAGTGACAAACTAACTTTCAAATCCTGATTTTCCAATGCATTGCAGTATTCGAATACTTGTACATGTTCATTCGCCTTTCAATACTGACATTTTTAATAATTTTATTAATATTTTTTTTAATATTGACATTGACCCATTCATATAAACTGAGATCAAAGAAGAGGTAACAATTTAGCATTTTAACAAATAATTTTTAGTAAAATTTAAAAAAAGTTACTAACTAAGAATGACTTTTTAATGTTAATGAAATATTAAAGACAGACTTTTTAATACAAAGTAAAAGTTAAGGTGATAAACAAACTTTCAAATTCTTTCACTATAATTTTTTATATTCATTATTTCTTTTTTTATAAAACATCGTGTTTTAAAATAGTATTCGACTACATATACATGTTCATTCTTCTTTCAATACTGGCATTTTAAACTTTTCATTGTTGAAAAAAATACAGCACAGAAATGAAATAGTAGAACTTAAATCATGAAAGCGCTTGTGACTTTTTAATAAAAAGTCTGTTAAAAATTTAAGTGACAAACTAAATTTCAAATTCTGATTTTCCAATACATTGTTTTATATTCATGATTTTCTTTTTTTACATAGCATTCTATTTTAAAATAGTATTCGACGACTTGTACATGCTCATTCTTCTTTCAATACTGGCATTTTAAGAATTTCATTGTTGAAAAAAAAAACACAACACAAAAATGACATAGTAGAACATAAATCATGAAAGCGCTTGTGGAAAGAGTGCATCATTAGAAAAAAAAATCTTTGATCCGTGTCATTCTAATATAAAATAATGCACAAAAACCAGGAAAAAAAATAGGCCCAGAAGAAAAAGGGTTGAGACTTTCGAACCTGAAGATTGTGTTCCCGTTCCTAAAGAACAATTGTATTTCGAACTCTCACGATGCCTTGAATAATCACATTCAATACGGTAGATGAACTGATATGCTATCTTGCGCTATTTTCCGTCGGTGATAACTTTCAATGATTTCATAAGAATGTTTGAATGAATTACGAAATCAATGAATTCTGAGATTTCGCCGCTGTAAATCGGAGAATCAAATCTCATGTTTGTGTGCTATTAAAATATTTATTTTAGAAACACAATATGTTTAGTTTAAGACTTTTTCCAATATTAATTTTATTTATAAATTGCATTTCTTTTATCAGGTTTCAATCTATTGAATTATGGCGAGAGAATAACTGAGTGTCACGATTTGCTCAAACTTTCCTTTTCTATTTTTCACATTTATCTTTTTTAAAAACTAAAATCGAAATAAATATGTAAATTGCAATCATTATACAGAGTCATTATATATCGATTTAAGAACTGAAAAAGAGAAATATATATTTTCTTTAAATGGACTTTGGGATAGCACATTGGGTTTCTGAACTAAAGGTGCAAGTCAGGTTCAAAACCTGATAAGTGAAGCTTAATCAAAAATTGCGGTGTCTATATTGGGAATGGACCTTATAAATCAGTTGACTAGAATGTTTTTCCGTTGGGTCCGAACAGAAGGGAAGGAAGGTTTGAATCTGCATAGATGTCATATAGATGCCATCTATCATTCAAAACATCTGTAGTAAAATGTGACAGTTCTCAACTTCAAGCCAATCATGGTTCACTTTGGGAAACTTTGAGTCTGCTACTTAGTGGCTGCTTCTTTCTTCTAATGGTGAATGACCACAGTTCAATATGCTGGCTTTTGATAACAACAATTTTTTTTAAAGGAATGAATAAATATCACTTACAAACGAACTTTTTATTATATTTTCCAGAACTATTGGAGAACACAGCCTAATTTTCTAGCAGCCAAATGTCTACAACAACATAGGCAAAGATATATATTATTTATATATTTCCTTAAATAGATATTTAAAAAATAGTATTGTTAAATTTAATAATTGCATAACTTATAAAATTTTTTGATATGCCGCCAGATAAATGCCTAAAAATTTAATTGATTTAGCAAAATTTAATTTTCTTCATTATGATGCATCCAAACATAACGTTAGTAAATTGACAGTTTAGAAATTAGGCATTTCATGTTAAATATGCCTTTTGCTAATAAAATTTAAGTTTATTTGGGATTTATAATCCATTAGTTACAAATACCCTCACAATCGTTTTCCTTAAAAGGAATGCAATTTCTTTTGATTTCAGCTTGAAATAAGTAAAAATAAAATACAGTAATACCAAGTCTTCATTCATTATTTTTATGAATTTATTTAATACCTGGAAATATTTTCAGTTTCATTTCAATGGCCTTTTCAAGCTAATTCAACGAGAACACTTACTTATTAAGAAATCTTCTTAGAATTCTTTTTTAAAATAGTAATTATTGTTATTGTTATTATTACCTACAGCAAACGCAGACTTAAAGACACAAAACCCTGCTTAGAATTCCACAGAGTTCTCTCTTTTAATGCTTATAAAGGTTCACTTCTCAACGCATGAGTTGCTACTGATTGCTTAACGGGATAACTCTGATACCAGAATCATTATACAAGTCCCGCTGTCATCTTCCCATGACCAAATATTGATCCCTTGATGTCAAGTGCAACGCATTATGGTGACCCGAAGAAACCAGCTTTTAACATGCAGTGTTGTAACAGAAAAGAGCTTGAATTCCTTGACTATAAGGATGTGTTTCCAGTTGAATCGGATGTATTTCTGTTCATTGAACTTAAGGAATGCATAACAATAGTTTTTTTTTAATTATTAAGTATAAAAATAGAGTTATGTTTACTATTAGAGGGAGAAATTATTCAAATTTATATTTTAGAAATTTTAGGATAAATTGTAAAGAATTTAAAAAGACACTAGAGAGAAAAACTATTTAAATTTATATTTTAAAAATTTTAAGACAATTGTAAAGAATTTGAAAGCTATTAGAAGGAGAAACTATTCAAATTTATATTTTAGAAATTTTAAGATTATTGTAAAGATTTTAAAAAGCTATTAGAGGGAGAAAGTATTCAAATTTATATTCAAGAAATTTTAGGACAAATTGTAAAGATTTTAAAAAGACACTAGAGAGAAAAACTATTCAAATTTATATTGTAGAAATTTTGAGACAATTGCAAAGAATTTGAAAGCTACTAGAGGGAGAAACTATTCAAATTTATATTTAAGAAATTTTGACAATTGTAAAAAATTTAAATGCTACTAGAGGGATAAACTATTCAAATTTATATTTAAGAAATATTAAGACAAATTGTAAAGATTTTAAAAAGCTATTAGAGGGAGAAAGTATACAAATTTATATTTAAGAAATTTTGTCAATTGTAAAGAATTTAAAAGCTACTAGAGAGATAAACTATTCAAATTTATATTTAAGAAATATTAAGGCAAATTGTAAAGATTTTAAAAAGCAGTTTATGCAGTTTATTCCATTGGAATTGAAAGATAATAGAAAAACAAAATTAACTTTAATGTTTGTTGAGTTTTTTACAGTTTTTCTTGGAAAAATATGATGTGGCAAGTAATTCACATATATCCTGTTTTAACTGTATCACAAATATCATGTAACTGTAATGATTAATATTAAAAGTTCTTAATAACTATTTTTGTAAAGAGAGAGCTATAATTTTCACTCCTATCCTAAACATATATGTTGATGATCTTAGAAAATATTTACATCAATTATAGGAACAATATACTTTTTTTACACATAATTGGAATAAATATTAATTAAGATTCACGACTGGGATAATGCGTGACAAGAAAGAATAGTAGTTCATTGCTCTTGAAATAAGAAAAAAAAAAAAAAAAAAAAAAAAAAAAAATATCCACAAGTACGGCAAAAAAACTCCTAAAGAAATGTTCTATTCAATATTATATTTAATAATTTTAATCTTACACAGTTTAGATATCTTATTTATTTTCGATCAATTCAGAATTTATAAAAAATTATTTTTTAATAATTTTTTTTTTGAAATATCGTACAGTAGCTCACACATAAGCATGATAATTGAGAGAATAACTCATGATTTGTGTTATTTATCATTATTAACTTTATTTTTAACATTTATTTAAAAACGCAATTTTAATAATTATTAAAAATTAAATTTTAATAATTGTTAAAAATTAATAAAATATTAAAACAAATACAAACTAGTAAAAAATAATATAATACAGTAGATTTCTATAACGTATTTTTAAAAAAAAATAAATTATTTTAATTATAAAGGATTTATTTTTAGGTAGTTTACTTAGAGATCTTTTGTGATTTTAAAAATGTTTCATTCAATTTAAATAAAAACAAAAATTTTGAATCTTTTTCTTCACTCAAAATTCCAGAATTTCTAATATTTTAAAAATGGCAACCAAAATAAAATTATGAAATATAAATAATATAAGGTAATATAATGCCATTTTCCTGAAGGTTTTAATAACGTTAAATAACATAAAATTAAATAAAAATTTATAAAATCGTTTTTATCCAAATTGAAAAATAGAATTAATCCATTAGTACGGTAAATAATAATTTATCCACAAGTACGATAAATAATTATTTATCCACAAGTACGCTAAACAAACTAGAGAAAAGTTCAATTCAATACTATATTTAAAATATGAATTATAGACAATTTATATATTTTTATTTTCAATCAATTCAGAATTTATTAGAAATAATTTTTACTAATATTTTTTTTTTAAAAACCTTATAGTAATTCTTACATAAACATGATATCTTAGAGAATAACTCACAGATTTGTGTTATTTATCATTATTAAGTTGATTATTAACAATTATTTAAAAATAAAATGTTATCAATTATTAAAAATTAAATTTTAACAATTATTAAAAATTAATAAAATATTAAAATTAATAAAAAATAGTAAAAAATAACATAAAATGAAGTAGCTTTCTATAACTTACAATAAAAAAAAATATTTCAGTTATTATTACTATAAAGGATTTATTTTTAAATAATTTAGTAATTCCTTGTGATCTTAAAAATGCTTTAATTAACTTGAATAAAACCAAAAAAATTTGAATCTTTTGCTTTTATCAGTATTCAAGAATTTCTAATATTTTAAAAAGGACAACCAAAATAAAATTATGATATATAAATAATATATAAGGTATTATAGCACTCTTTTCTTGAAGGTTTGACTGATGTGAAGTAACATAAAATTTAATAAAAGCTTATAAAACCATTTTTTCCTCAAATTAAAAAAATAAAATTATTTTAATTTATTAATTAAGATAAAAGTTACTATGTTTTTGAAAGTGAAATATATAATAACAATAATAACTCCTAATTTTAAATGAATAACATTTATATAATTACATGACTGTATTCTTTAACAAATAAAAGATTAAAAACTTTCTAGAATTCTATTACCCATATTTATAATTAAATATTTTGTAAATTGGTAAGACAATTTATTAAATTTCTAACAATACACTAAAAATAGCCTGGATAAAAATTAAAAATAATTCATAATATTTGAAGAAATTATTATTTCAGTAATTCTTAATTTTTTAAATTTCTGTGTTTTCAAAATATGTTAAAGTATTTAAAAACTGTAATGACACTAAATTTTTAAATTAAATTTATCACATTATTGACAGGCAAAGGAAAATTATTTGGTATTTACATGTTTATTGAAAATAAATAGAAACTTATTTTACATTGAAAAATGATTTTTTAAAGGAGATTAATAATATATTACAGCAAAGGCAAATAATTTGATGTTTAGATGATTATGAAAGTATTTTACATTGAAAAACGATTTTTTAAATGAAATTAATAATATATAATAATTTACTTTACTTTATTTACTTTATTACAATCGTAAATGTTCTCTTTGATTGCAAAGTTGTAAATAATAAAGGAAATACAGAAAAGATACAAACAGTGATAATATTAAGATAAGGGAAATTTTAAAAGAAAGAAATAAGAATCAACTAAAAAATTATCTCATATTACAAAAAAAATTTCAAATTTATATTGCAAATTAATACTGCATATAATATGAGAAACAATTTTTTTTAAATGAAATAATAATTGTCTGTCAAGGAATCATTATAACCAAATTTTGTTAAAAACAAACTTAAATATTTAATGAAAAACAAATAGTTAAATGATTATTTTTTTCCTACTTTTGCATACCAAGAAATGAAACATTATTTACCTAGTAATAGCACAAAAAAAAAAAAAAAAAAAAAATTTTGTAAATAATAGAAGAATACACACCACACTATAAATGGATTAATTTTAAAATTCCCAGTACTGACGAATTTTTTTTTTATCAAAGCATAAAATTTCATTTCATTTTAAAACGTCAATAAAATTGAGTAGTATAAAATGTGAATTACTTTGAATGAAAATTTACCAACTTGTCCTTTCTTTGTAGTAACTTTATCCTTATTACTTCTCATGGTTGAACTGCTATGTCTGAACTTTTACACAAAAACTTTAAAAGTGCACTTTGTTTGCAAATAGATGTCCCAGTGGTTTTCTGAATAGTTTTTTATGGTAATAATAATAATTTAGAGTTGTTTAAAATAGCGTTAACTCTACGGATTACACGATTAGTATTCTGATTCTTCACCAGATAATGCGAGCAAAACAGATTTAAATTAACATAAAAAAAAGCCTAAAGGTCGGAAGTGGTTTTCCTTGAAGAATTCATTGAAATATAACATTCATTTCTAACCGCATTCCGTAACATCCGTAACTGTGCCCCAGTTGAAATACATCAGTCATCGTTCTAAATGTATCAACTATTACGTCGAGTATTTAAATTTATTGATAACTGTTATTAAATAAGATTTATATCTATAGTTGCCAAAATTATCCTTTTCTCTAAGAAAAATATTATTAATATTTTGCATTTTTAACTGAAATTATTTTTCCAATTAATATTACTTATGACAATAGAAATTATATAGAATGAAAAAAAAGTAAATAAGCTTTTTTAACTTTAAAAATTTAATTGTTGAAAATTATTTTAAAATATAAAAAAATATTAAAAGCTTAATAAACTGATATATAAATAATATTTAAAAAATAAGCTGTGATTTGTCTTTAATATTTTATCCATATAGTTATTCTTCATATTTAACAGCAAAAAGGAGTTTTATCATGTGCTATTGAATCAGAATTTAACCAGAAAGTAATTAGTGAGACTAATACAAAACGACAAACAATTAAAGTAAGTGTTTAATAGTGAGAAGTTAAAGAGTTTCATTTAAAATTAATTGTTGCAGAAAATTATTAAAAAATTATTAAAATTATTATTATTAAAAATTGATTATTCTGCTATCTTTTGAAAAGTTTTACCACAACTATTTTTACCTAACCGAAAAAACTTTTAAATTTAATCCTGGATTTAACTTCGGCCGCAAATAAAAATGAAAACATAGTAATAATTTTTAATGACAGTTTTTAATTTTAAACTTTTAAAACGAGTTATTTCCTGTAAAAAATCTTATGAAAAAACAAAGCATTTAATTTTAGTATTGAATTATTATTTTCTGAAAATAATCCATTATACTATTGCTAGAAATTTATTAATGATTTTCGTAAAACAATTTCCTGATAATTTGACTAAATATTTCATAAAAAAATTATTTTATAGATTGATAGCTTATAAGACAATTTATTCAGAAATAAATAAAATTTGGGATAAATAAGTAATTGATTCAGATTTGTTTTTTATTAAATAAAAAGTTTTTGTGTTTTCACAAACATTAATCATTATACATATAACACAAATATATTTAGAAATTCAAATTAACTTTAATATATTTATAGATTTATACATACTTATGTTTGGTTTAATTTTATTGCTTTATAATCAATACACATTTTTGATAATTAAATAATAAATTTATTTATGTTTGAATCATATTTTTAAAAATAATCTGAATGGTTGCGATAATAACAATAAAAATAATTAATTACGACAATAACAATAGCAATAATTTTAATCCATTCTCGAAACACTTAATGATTACAAATATCTGAGTTATTTAGAAAAAAATTAAAGCTTTTTATGTATGCTTGAATCCTATTTTTAAAAACAATTTGAATGCTTGCGATAATAACAATAAAAATAATTAATTATGACAATAACAATAGCAATAATTTAAATCCATTCTCGAAACACTCAATGATGTTAAACATTTGAATCATTAAGAAACAAAAATGAAGACTTTTTAATAGTTATATCGACACCTGTCTTAGTAATATGTAATGCGCTCAAATTCAAAACAAAGGCCTTTGTGAACATGTCAGTTCTCCTTGTATTACCAGAAATACGTAAAACAAGTTTTACTTATCACTTTTAATCTTCAATTATAACATTACCTATCATTCCGAGCTAAGAAATAAATCAGTTATGAACTGTCAACAGGTACGCAAACAGTACAGACATTCAAATTCAAAACATTATCAGTAACGAAAACGTATATTTCCAACGTTTAAATAAAAGTAAATATAACCGTCAAACAGGTAAACTTTCTACCCGCCACTTTCTAATTGTGCTTTTTAGCATAGAAACAATCCAGGTTTTGCGAAAAAAAAGTTAGATACAGTATAAACAGAATAACGAAACTGTAACAAAGAATCACTGACAACTGTCAGGTAGAACGTACTTACCTACGTGGTCAGAAACCGTCAGTGGTGGGGAAACCTGCGGGTTATGAATTTAGAGCCAAGGGTCGCCGGCCACATCTGTTGAATTCTCCTTTCTGAACCGTCTGTTTCGAAGTTCTAGTTGGCCCATCAGTTAGGTCGCCGACCGGATAGGCTAGTTCAACTACTACCTCCCCACGCTACCTCTCATGCTCATGCACATACGTCGGATCTGGGTAGCGTTGGTAAGGGGTCAGTCCGGTTTTTTACACTCGACCGAACATAGAATTTAGACTGCGTCTAATGAAATAAATAAGCTTCAAAACGAAGTTGTTATGAAGTGTAATGATTCTGGATCCAAGGCCACCCTTTAGGTGGAACCTCTGAGTTGGTTTCTTTTCTTTTTTTATTAAAAAAAAAAAGTATAATTGCTAACAATGAAGGTGTTTGTTTGGGAAAAAAAAGTTAAAAATAAGTTGATTTTAAATGCGGGAAAAAGTGTTCCAGTTATTTATTTCCTTTTAAGTAAGCAGAAAAATCGTAGACAGTAAATGCGATAATTTCCTACTGAAGTTAGGATAATGAATTGTGTTAGTTGCTTTTTTTAAAATCTTTTAGAAAATTGCAACTAATAAAACTTGTTAATCGTATTAATTAGCATTAAATATAAAAAGTAATAAAAAATTGTATTAATAATGAATTTTTTTTGGGAAATTTATATTTAACATAAAATAATAAAAAAAGGGAAATTATATAAAATACTATTAATAACGTTTGCCTTGATGGTGTATAAAAACAATGCCTTTTTTTATTAAAGATTTTTCTTAACGGATTATTAAAATCAAATGTTAATGCTCATTATAATATTTTTACTCAAAATATGTCTTTAAAATTTTCACGGGGTTTTTTATTTAATAATTTTGATCCCTTAAATTTGTATCTTTATATCTTAGTCGAAAGTAACTTTAATTATTTTATTATTTCACAAAATAAATAAATTTTAACGAAAGAAAAGTTCAAAGGAATCCTTTTTAAACCAAAACAGAAATGTTGTTGCCAATAACATCATTGCTAGCAAAATGTTGATAATAACAAAACTAATTGGAAAATCGTAATTATCTTAATTAACTTTATTTTTTTTATTTTTTTATTTTCTAATTAGAAAATTAAATTAAATTAGTTCATTCAATTAACTTTTTCAAATTAGAAAATTAAATTTAATTACTTTTTTTTTCTTTTTTGATTTTCAAATTAGAAAATTAAATTTAATTAATTTTTTTTTTCTTTTTTGATTTTCTAATTTTATATCTGATTAGAAATCCTTGAAAAAAAAGATATCTAATCAGGTATAAAATTTTATATTAACTCTTATTATTTTCCAATATATACATTGATTTAAATATCTAAGAGCTTTTGATTTTTTTTATTTGCTATTAATTTGTATATCCTGAAAAATTCGGATTTTTGGAAATTTATTTCCCTAAATAAATAATTTTTTAAGAGAAAAAAAAGAAAACGTTGAGTTTTTCGTTGAAAATTTAATAGATGTATTAAAAAAACAAATAAATAAAATAGGAAAAAAAACCTCCTACATCACATATTATTAAAAAAAATAAAACAGAAAAAAAACTCCTATATTACATATTACTAAATAAATAAATCGAGGTATTACAAATAAAATTTTAAAGAGTAATTTCCATCTCAAATAAAATGAAATTTATCTTCGATAATTAATAGAAAATAATTTATCAAAAAGAGCGTCTGAAACAAAAGATTAATATATTTTGGAAAATTAAAAAAAAAAATTTGTTTTCTTAATTTTCTTCTATTGTTTGATCTAGAACATTGAGATGGTCAAGAAAGATCCTGCTTAAAAATCTCAATTAGTTTGAATAATGACATTCACGATGTTGAGATAAATAGATCACATTCAGTTATCAGTTCCAGCTAAAGGCTTTCATGCTGTTCTAAATCATAAAAAATCATATTTCAGAAGATTAGAGCCTCCTGGGTTATCAGAATAAAATTTACAATTTGAACAATTGAAAGATTCAGGTTGAATTTGACGAGGAAGTAAATAATCATCGTTATTTTTTGTCCGTTTTTATTATATGTTTCTTTCGTTGATTTGGTAATAGTTATTGGTTTTTCGCTGTTTCCCAGTAAAAGGAAAGGGAAAAGAATATTTTAAGAAAACAAAGAATTTATTTTAATTAGCATAGTTAAAGAAAAAAAATGCATTGATATGAGTAATAAAACTAATTGAAATAGTATTCTTGACTTTCTTTGATTTGGTAATAGTTATTTGCTTTTCGCTTTTTTGCAATAAAATTAAAGGGAAAAAGAATATTTTAAGAAAACAAAGAATTTATTTTAATTAGTATAGTTAAAGAAAAAAAAATGCATTGATATGAGATATATGTGATTGAAATAGTATTCTTAGCAATTTATTGAGAGTTCAAACGATCATTGAAATTAATATTCCAATTTTGTAAATATCGCGCTGATAATTTCTGAGAAATTCAAACAAATAGGTTATTTTTTAATTAAAAGAAATCAAATATAACTCTACTCAACCGTATTCTACACTTTGTTTTCAAGTTGTTTCACATAGTTAAAAAATAAGTTTAAATCAATGTGCTGTGTTAAAGTGAACAAACATAATATTAGATGAAATGTTAAATATGCTTGAAAAGAACAGTAAAATTACTAATATAAAAACTTTCCGAATTTTTATTAATTATTTAATTACTTTCAAATGTTTTTGGAAATAGTTATTATAATTTTAATATAGCTTTTATGTTGTGGAAACATAGCTTCGAAAAATTCCTTTTATTAGTTTATACGAATATTTTAGTCTCATACCCGAATCATGATTTTCTTTATCCAAAGGCAACTTCATTCTATAAAAAGATCAGTTTCAGAACAAAAACTTGATAAAAATTATTGATTCTTCACTAAACCGGACAGTATTAAAATATAGTTTGTTACAGTATACTTATAACTTATTCTATTAAATCAAGTTTATTTTAATTTGAGATATAAATATTAAGTTTAAGCTCTCTAAACTTTCAATTTAAATGATAGATTATTCACAACTAATAAAATTATACAACTTACTGTTAAAAAAAACATTTTTCTCTAAGAAATGAAAATTAAAATAGTAAACTTTAAAATGGGTGTATGTTTTATTACTAAAGAAAGTGCAAATGGTTAAAAAAAAATTGTTTTTATAATTATCCTTTATGGATTTGTAAAAATAAGGTTGTTAAATCCAAAGGCAACTAATTATTATGAGAAATTTGATTCTATAACTCTGTAGTGATTGTTACAATAAAATATTATATAAAGCGTATAATAACTGTAAATAGAATCATACATATCAAGATTTATTTATCTTAACTAAAGTTACCTACTAAAAAATCTTTTTTTTAACTTTCGTTTAAAATAGTTAGACTAAATAGTAATTCATTCTAAATCCGTTTAGATAGTTAGTTAAACTTTCTACCTTTTTCTTACGTTACTAAGAGGAAGCAATGACCTGAGAAAAATGCTTTAAAGGTTTTTGAATATACAAACACAAAAACAACAACAAAAAAAATATATGCCGTAGCTAAATATTTAATGAAGTTCTTCATGAGTTCAGTGCCCATTCCACGTTACTTACGGATGCAGAGGAATCCAGTTTGACACTTGATTATTCAAAGAGGCAATTTACTGACCACCTGTGCTCCTTCTAAAAGAAATCGTTATTTATTCAATCTCACTGGGCGTTCTTAATATTTAAAAATCTTAACTAGTTGCCTTTCCTGAAAATTAGGAGCCGGACAATAACAGGGTAGCTGTTTTAATTTATTGCTATTCTTGAAAGTCTTGGTATCCGTTGAAAGTTGGTTAAGATTACGCCCAACGTAATTTAAAATATTTGAGATAAATTTAGCCGTTTTCTTGATTAGAGATATGACGTTTAAAAAGTCATTTACAGAAATGGTACGTGAAGTTCGTCGGCGCTCTCAATATGCTATTCATCAAGCAGTTTGCGTGGGAGTCTCTCGAATTTTCTCTTCGTGAAACAGAAAAGTGGGCCATCTACCTCTAAATGTTTGGGGCACACCTTTTTCTGTGTTGGAATGACGTTAGTTGTCTTTTTTATGTGTGTGTGCTAAACAGGAGAGGAAATGACATGAAAATGTAAACATATTCCTGGTATCAATAATATATTAAAAGAACCGATAATTTTTGCAGAAGTGTAATAAGACTTAAAAATGATGCTATATTTCATATTTTTAACATTAATTTTTTTTTTTTTTTTTTCTTTTGATAAATCTTTTAAAAACTTTTTAAAAGGTTTATCTTTCTTTTTTTATTTTGTCGTCAAATTTTTTATCTTGTTTTATTTTTCATATTGAATGTTGCTTCGAGAATAGATTGATCGGGTAATCATTAAAATACTTTTTTATTGCTGGTAAAAAATAAATTTTGCTACATTATCATTAAATAAATAATTTATTCTAAATTAAATTCGGGTTTTTAACGCTGTTTAATGTTATATACGAAACAAGGTTCATTTTTTAAAAAATGTAATCTATATAGAAAATATTGCATTTACTAGTAAATTCTTCGCAGTCAGATGGAAATCTTCGAAATTACAAATAAAACTGAGAGGGGATTTTTAAAAAGAAAAAGTATTTTAACTATTCATTAGAATTCATGGTAGAAGCAATGGTTTGGGGAGGATATTTTTAAATCAATGCCATGTTAAAAGGTTTTTCAATTAACAAATTATGAATGTGAATATAAAACAAATTATTACGTCTATATGGTTTTTAAAAGTTGATCATCAAATATTTATGAAATTGTTTTGTTTCTCATAATATTTTAAGTAATTATATTATTTATTATATAATTACTTAATTCTATAATAAATAACGTTATTAATGCGGTAACGCTATTAGTAGTAGTATTACGTTTATTAGTGTGGCAATTTAAAACGAATTTCACTGATTTACTACGATTTAAAAATGAATCAAACCTGTGACAACAGCTTTCATTTATAGCTATTTTATCTGTTGTCGTATTCTTTAAATTTAGGAATGGATATTGAAAATACTTTTAAAGAAACGGATTTTCATTAATTTATTTCTAATACCAAGTTAAAAAAATATATTTTGTAAGTTATTTCTAAATTTATGTGAAAAATAAATAAATAAGCTACAAGCGGATAAACGGATTTCAAACTAGGAACAGCAAGGGGTAAATTCATTTAAAGTACAGTTCAAATGATTTTTTCCTTATAGAGAACACAGAGTCTTTATTTAAATCGTGATCAACCTGTTACATTAAGGGTTCAGGTAACTTTGAATTACTTTTTTATGATCGTAAGAGTTCCAATTGGTGAATTGTAGGGGTTAGGGCAAGACAGGTTAAATTGCTTCGTAGAAATAACGAGTCTGAATTATTTCCTGTGCTAATGAATTCAGAAAAATAAAATTATACAATTTCTTATTTTTTATTTTTTTTGTACAACTTTATAATCACTGATTAAGTACAAATTTTAGGTTTAAGGTTCTGCATTTTATAAAAAACATGTCCATAATATTTTGTTCTTTAAAAGTCAATGAATTTTATAAATTTATTTTAATAATGCTAGTAAAAATTTTTCTTTTTCGGATTTTTTTTTTTCATCTAATAGATATTTTAAATCACCCATAATGTTCTGTTGTATGTAGACCGGCTTTCCTATTGTGAGATAATATTGTTTTAATTGATAGAATTTTAATGCATGGATATATTTTACTATATTTTGCTATCTTACGATTTTTTTAATTCCTCATAAAAATTTTTTTTTCAATGTTACTTACATAAATATAAGTCATTGATCAAGATTAACGCTCCTGTTTAAAAAAAAAAAAATTTCATAAGATCGTTAGCCGTACATTTCAGATAAGTTCATATTTGCTACTATACGTTTTGCAGTAATTTCCAAAAATAAGTATCGTTTTTAATCTTTGGAAAATATTTCAAAACGTCCAAACATTAAAAGTGCTTTCACTGGCAATTATTGTTTTTAAGGCATTTTAAGGCTTGAAAATTACGCTATGCTTTTCGGCTTGTACTGGTATCCAGTCAGTCCTGAAAAAGTAAAAAGTATCGAAATCCAGTCAATTATGAAAAAGTGAAAAGTACTGGCACCCAGTCAGTCCTGAAAAAGTGAAAAGTATTGGCCTCTAATCAGTCCTGAAAAAGTGAAAAGTTTTAA
This sequence comes from Caerostris darwini, assembly GCA_021605075.1. Lineage (NCBI taxonomy): Eukaryota > Metazoa > Arthropoda > Arachnida > Araneae > Araneidae > Caerostris > Caerostris darwini. Next base: position 175,101 of record BPLQ01001227.1, read on the forward strand.
TTTTATAAAGAAAATTCCGTATTGCGTAATATTCTCTCTGTATCTAATATTTATAACCAATTTTTTTAATAACACCACACATGCAACCTAAAATAACTTTGTCCATGTAACTGAAAGTGTATAAATGTTAGACTATATCTTTTTTTTTAAGTGTTTAATTTATAAATACAATTTACTGCAGAATAAAATATCTTTAGGTGTAAATCATGTCTAAATTTTAACATAATAAATTTAACAATTTATTACGTTAAAATTTAGACATAATTTACACCTAAAGATATAAATTAAATTTTAATGTTAAAATTTAATGTTTTGGAAATATCACACGGGAAATAAAATGCGTCTTATTTAGACACATTTTATTTCGCGTATATTATTTGGGCAGGTGAAGAAAATAATGCATTTTTAGAACTCACATCGAAATAATTTAATTTTCCTAGCATTCAAAATTCCAAGAGTGTTTGCACAACACATTAAACTTGAATAGATAAATAGCATTAGCTATGAAAATTACGCTGTAAGTTGCAGGTGAAAAGAATTTTTATTTTTAACAAATTTACAATTTGTACTAATTATTTTTAACAAATGTACAATTTGTACTAATTATTTTTAACAAAT
>BPLQ01001227.1:189344-199589 GCA_021605075.1 Caerostris darwini
TTTTTTGCATCCATACTCATCCATACATATTTTTTTACATCCAAACTCATACACATATATATTCATGTATTCATACACATCCATACGTACTTACGTACTTTCTTGTAATCATACTCATCCATACATATTTTCTTACATCCATACTCTCCATACATACTTACTTGCATCCATATTCAAGTTAATAGGTTCTCCCAAATGACATTAATATGCGAATCATTTACACCTGAAAGTCTTTCCGAAAGGCAATAACCCTGAGGATGAACTGTTATTGGAATATGTGTGCAAATCTGTTTATAAAGTCAAAAGTTCTCAATGTAATAAGCAGAAATAAAGTTTGTGTAATTAATGAATATTATATACTAGTACATGGTTTTTCATAAAATACTTTTTTATTTTTTCATAATTTTTAGTACAACAACAGAGCATTTTAAATGATTTAATATCAAAAACATTTATAATAAAAATGTTACCTCGCATATGATCTTGTGCATCAAAAAACTACGTAATTCAGATCATATTCAAATCAGATGTAAATCGGTAATGATAGATTAAAGTTTAATGCTATTTAAACTTGGAAACCTTTTTTCCTTGAGACAGCTCATTTAAATAAAATCTTTTACAGAACTAAACAATAAATTTCATTATGCATATCCATTACCACACCCATATTAAGTTTATAAATCGAAGAGAAGTATCTTTAAAATAGATTTTTATGCTATTTGGAGAGTAAAAGAATTCCTTTTCATGTACGCTTAACAGGTTTTTGTGCAATTTACTAGCGTTTATTTATAAAATATAAATTAAGAGTTTAAAGTTTTTAATAAAAACGTTGCATTACTTTTTAGCATTCCACTTAGTATTATTAACACTAACGACTAACGACTAACAATAAACAAGAAATTTTTTGTTTTCATGAAACTGTACGAATGTCTTATAATGAAATGAAAAAGCGATTAACCAAAATTTTCAGAATTTTCTTGAATTACGGAATTTTTTTAATTTAGACTTTGAGCAAAAAATAAATAAAAATTTCTATAAGAAATTATGTTTGATTCCCGAATTCGAGTAAAAAATCGCATAAAAGGAATTTGAAGGTGTTATTTCATTAGATTTTTATTTTTATTACTGTGCTTTAAAGCACTCACAAATGTACATTACTGAAATTCTTGGATCTCTCCATAAAAATATAAATTTCATTGGTAGGAAAACAAGGATTTTAATTGTAAAGTGTTATTGTAACCGTGCTTCCTTCTAAGCACTGGCAAGAGAGAACCGTTCAGGAGAAATAATCAGTCGGCCTCGAGACTTTCACCCGAGAGAAAGTACAGGGCAACCTGCGCTCCCGATGGGAAACATTTAAATTATAGTCTCTCATCACGAGAGGAAATATATTTAGCGCATGCCGCCGCATTAGTTGGCCTACAGAAGCTCCCACTGACAGGAAGCATATTTCGCGCATTCTGCGCGTAGCCAAGTTTCGAGTTGTTGACTTAGAACTAGTCCTTCTACGAAACTATAATTATCAGTCTTTAAATGTGTTGAACATTGTATGTCTCTAATTATATGTGGGTGGTGTTTCGGCGTGTGTAAATAAAGCTGTGAGTTCTCCAACCTGAGCCTCAAGTATCTCAGCCCACCACACCCAGTTACAATCTGGTTGGCCAACCTGTACACTACATTATTTCATTTTAAATATATTTAATTTAAAAATATGCAAAATGTTGCTCAAATATTCAAACTTAGCAAAGGCAAGGAAAAAAATGTACACTTTGGGAAGTAAGTTATGTTCAGTTTAAACGAGGCGACACTGTATAAATGAAAATTTACTGAGCTTCCTTTCTTGGAAAAAGGTTTTCGTCTCATTTGATAGCTTATGAAAAATACAAAAGATGTGTTTACCAACTGATGTTCATTCCTAAAAACATTTGTGTGTTATGTCATTCCAAAAAATTACATTTTCGTTTTTCAAATAAATGAATTTTGCTATTTAAAAATCTAAATTTTAGATATCTTTGCTTATGTTATGCTCTTTTAATAACCTTTTTCCAGGTTTATTTTAACATAATTAATTTAGTTTATTTCACAGTCTTTGTAATAGCAAAAAACAAGTTTCTTTATTTATTTTAATTCGTATTCTATTTTAAAAAATTTACAAAGAATTACAGATGTTTTCTTTTTACAGGGTAGGGTTGTCAGGTCTATTATTAACAGTCATATTAGACCGGGACCTACGGCTTAAAGGGGATTCCGAATCACTACAAACATCCATGTCAACATCGGGGCTCGAACAAGAAACCGAGCACCGAATCTCATGTTATAATTCAGGATACAATTAATTACTAAAAACTTGTTTGTTGTGTATCTGTTGACAACATTGCATGTAAATATTACGATATTTATTATGAAATAATCTTTCTAAATACCATTCCATGAATTCGCACTTCAGATTTTTAAATTTTTTTTTAATTTTTAGCTCTAATTCTCTTTTCCTATTCAATTATAACAAATTATCTTTTAAGATTTTAAATAAATTTTAAGAAGTGTAGGTTTTTGTGATAAATTTCCTCACTTGGGTACTCCATTGCCGAAACTCCAGTGTTAGAAATTGGTACTGCCGTTGCTGTTGCCTTCAGAACGAGAAGATTATGATACTTTCCAGGGCAACAAATGATCTCTTTAGCTACATACAACAAAGTGATTCATATGAATCAACGTATTCCCATTTTACTGAAACAATATTCAATTTGACATTATTTAGAAAACTGTAAATAAGGTATGCAACTATTTTCATTGCCTTTCTATTTTATACTTTAATGATATATAAAATTTTATATATAAAAAATTAATTTAGTAAGTACTACCATTGATGTTTTTTTAGCCTTTATATATATATATATTATAATCTTTTAATATATATTTTATGTACTTTCAATAACGCGACTTTAATTTTCATGTGTCCGTTGCGTCTATGTATAGATAAACGAAAACCAAAGGTGCTAGATCTTGATTTTTTATTTGAAGTTGCGGGTTTTTATCACAAAAATTATAAAAATTCTTGGATAAAGAAACTTAACGACATTAACCTTGGCCGAAAAGCATCAAGGCATTTTATTAACGAACTCTCTGATGAACATACTGAAAGAAAATGTAAAAATGTTTGTTCGAAATTCTTAGTAGAACTTTATAATTCATTTAGGAAAGGATTTAGCTTGGTTGCAAAATTGAATATTAAAGTAACATTCAATAAAAAATTTCGTCAATATCTATTATCTCATTTACAGTTCATTTTCCTTTGTTTATAAGTGAAGAAAGCTTAAATGATTCAAATGATCAGTGAAAAAGTTACCAATTGAATGTTACAAATTTACCAGTCATTTAAAAATCATTCAATGATATTAGTATGAATTAAGAAGTATTATTTGCATGAAAAATGATTTGAACAATTCAAGACATGATGTTTTATTACAATTTTATGACCAACTTCACTATGCTGCCTCATTCTTCAGTAGTAATTGACCATGTATATTTTTCCTAAAGAACACTGCTGGTGAATTCTTTGAAAGCAAATACTGAAAAGGATCAAATAGATCGGATGAAGAGCGGTAACTTGCAGAGGCAACAATGTTTGAACAACGTGAAAAAAGGTAGTAAAAGATTTGCAAAGTAGTGCTGTTAGTCAACGATATTTAAACAGAATCAGAAATCATAATGAGATGGTGACAATGGAAAGTGTTGGAGAAGAATCGACAGAGCAAAACAATGATTAAAAGTAAGTACATATTTAATTTAATAAACTTAAAATATCATTGACCTATTTTTTCCCTTAGATCTTGGGAATCTCAGGTTTTCGTTGGATCTTTGATTTTGACAAAACTCCCGTTGTCACCCCTGCCTGAAATCCACGATAAGTTTTGAATTTATAAGGCAGCCTTTTAGAAGTAAATAATAATTTTGATATGCATAATTAGAAATAGACTCTTCAAAGGATTAAATTTGTATCTGTAAAATATATTTCTAAGAAAACTCATTAAAATCTGCTATAAATAAAATTTTCCCTCATCATACGTAAACGTATTTTAACACCTATTTTTTCTATGGAATATAAACAAATAATGAAGTAATGGTTCAGTTGGCTTTCTTACTAGTTACTATATAATGTTTTGAAAAGATAAAATCAAAAATGTCTTCACTTTTGTAATTGGCAGTATTATTTCTAAATTATGGAATAAATCTCAATTATGTTTAGTAATCACATCAATATTGAAATCTCCAAGTAAAATTTATATCATAGTAGCAATTTCTACTATATAACTCTCAACAACATACAAACATTTCTGGTTCGACATAAGCAGTTTTATTCTAGGACATCTCATTTTTAATGAAACTCCTTTTATAAACTTCATCAAATCGAATAAAATTATTATTATTTTATTGTGTCGTGCAGTTTTCTATTAATTTAGACGGTTTTGTGTTCAAAAAGATTTACATACAAAATTAAAAATTTAATTTTCAATTTAATTAACAATTTAATTATCTATTAATTTAGACGGTTTTGTGTTCAAAAAGATTTACATACAAATCAGGAAACAAAATACAATTTTTTCTTAAACTTAAATTATAAAAATCAAGAATTAACTTCATACATATATGACACTCAAAAACCTATATCAATTTAATCAAAAAATTTCCGAATTAATCTTTCTCTTTAATAGTGATCAGTAAGCATTTTAAGATGGGATACTTGGATGTTAAATTTTTTGACACAGTAGAAGTAAGACCAATTTTCAATTTAAAATTCCCGGGGCTTACGTAATTTCAATTTTTTTTTCTTTTTTAGGTTGTTGGCACTGTCCTTGACATCTGTGTGTAATTTGAAGTCAAAATATTCATTAGTGTTTGAGTTAAGCTTGGCTTTGTGAGACGCTAAAACTGATTCCAGCTATTTTGGAAATGTCTGAATTAATTGAACATGGAACTTGCATTAAATTTTGTTTGCGGAAAAGTATATGCAGTATAAAAGTATATAGAATGTTGTAGAATTCATTCGGTGAGCATTCCTATATCGGAAAGAAATGTTTACAAGTGGTACAGACAGTTCAAAGAAAGCAGAGAACGCTTTGAAGACTAAGATATCTCTGATCGATCATCAACCTCAACCGACGAAGCTCACGTCCAAAAAATTAAAGATTTGGTACTTGCAAAAAGTCGATTTACAATTAGAGACCTTGCTGAGGATGTTGGAACTTCAAAAAAGATCTGTCAATTCCATTTTGGGTCTGAAACGCGTCAAATCTCGATTGGTACCGAAAACACTGAATGCGCCAGCTCATATTGCATTGATTCTTTTGACTTTTTAGCAAAAAATGAAACCCATATCGTTCCACAACAACCGTTTTCCCACAGGGCGACTTCTGGCTATTCTCTAAACTCAAAAAACCATTTCGGGGACACCATTTTGAGTCGATTGAAGAGATTTGAAGGCCATCCCTGCCGATGACTTTTTAGCATGCATTGAGGAATGGAAAAAAAGTTGGCATAAGTGCATTGTATCCGGAGGGGATTTCTTTGAAGGTGATGAAATAAATTTGGAAGAATAAATAACGAGTTGCTGAAAAAAAAAATTTGATCTTACTTTTTGGGCACAGTAGTACGTACACCTCTTATTATATTTAAAGTAGTATCTCCTGTCTTAAAAAACAATCCGACCTCCCAAATAACTATTGCAAAATCTATTTATCTGTATAGAAACTGTAAGAAAAACTATATAACTCTTTGATTTCAAGTTAATCAAAACAAAAAAAACATGATATTCACCGGCTAACGTCAAAACATATTTCTCAAACTAAGACTACTATATGTGCAAATTTTTGTATGAAAATTATTTTGCAAGTGAAAATTGGTAATATGTAGTTACAACTGATAAGAACTGGTTATATTTATCTAATTGCAATAGAAAAAGATTAATTTACTACCAAAAAAAAAAAAAAAAAAAGGAGAAAAAGATCTATAATGTTAGTTCCGAGAAAACAACGAAAGTTTTGCTAAAAGTTTTGATTATTACCAAAATGCCTTATAATGGAAAACTTAAAATAAGGAAGTAGAAAAAATGTCAAAATTAACTCGGTTTACTATCAGAAATATATTTAACACTTATTTTAAGAAAAGAAATCCCATCACTATACCCAAATTATTTTCACAGTGTTAATTTCCGTCAGCATAAGGCTACAAGAAATACCTCTAAATCTTCTTCAATGGCACAACAGCCTCATGGTGGGACAAGGCTGTCTGCCTACTAGCAGATTCCGAAACATAAAATGCTTTTTCTTTTTATGGTGATGAATTGTCAGATCTAGGCCCGGTAGTCATATTAGACAGAGACCGATGGTTTAAAGTGAATTTTTAACCGCTGCAAGCACCAGAGCGCTAGTCACTCGGTCATCAGGTTCTTTACCTCTAAATCTACTGCTCTACTACTGTGCCCCAAAAGTAAGACAAATTATTTTTTTTCAAAAACTTTTTATTTATTCTGCCAAATTTAATTCATCGCCTTCAAGGTAATCCCCTCCGGACACAATGCACTTATGCCAATTTTTTTTTCCAATCCTGAATGCATGATAAAAAGTCATCGGCAGGGATGGCCTTCAAAGCGCGCGCCGATTTATGTTGAATCTCTTCAATCGACTCAAAACGGTGTCCCCGGAGTGGTCTTTTGAGTTTAGGGAATAGCTAGAAGTCGCACGGTGTGAATACGGTGGTTGTGAAACGATATGGGTTTCTTTTTTGGCGAAAAAGTCACGAAGAATCAATGCAGTGTGAGCTGGCGCATTCAGTGTTTTCGGTACCAATCAAGATTTGACTCGTTTGAGGCCCAAAATGGAATTGACCGATCCTTTTGAAAGTCTAACATCATCAACAAGCTCTCAAATTGTAAATCTACAGTTTGCAAGCACCAAATCTTTAATTTTTTGGACGTGAGCTTCATCGGTTGAGGTGGATGGTCGACCAGAGGGCTCTTCGCCTTCAACGTGTTCTCTGCCTTCTTTGAACTATTTATACCCCATCTAAGCATTTCTTTCCGATATAGGAATGGTCACCGAATGCCTTCTGCAACATTCTATACGTTTCCGCAAACAAAATTTAATACAAATTCTTTGCTCAATTAATTCAGACATTTCAAAAATCGCCGGAATCAGTTTTAGCGTCTCACAAAGCCAAGCGTAAATCAAACACTAATGAATATGTTGACGTCAAATTTCACACAGATGACAAGGACAGTGCCAGTAACCTAGAAAAGAAAAAAAAATTGAAATTCTATAAGACCTGGGAATTTTAAATTGAAAATTGGCCTTTCTTTTTGGACACAGTAGTATATTTGAAAAAAAAAAAAAAAAAAGAAAGAAGGAAAATCGAAATATAGGCTATTCCATTTAAATGCATTCCCACCTCAGTTCTCTGAAGTCCCTCCTTTAGTTTACTGGACATTTGGACTTTTTAAAACAATCTCTTTATAAGCGACATCCCAAGACATCGGATGGACTCTAGAAGATTGTGGGGGTGAAGAAGTGGAAGAAAACCAACCTTGACATATTAAGAAAAACTGTTTTATCTTAGAAATCAAGTCGTAATATGACAATTCAACAAAAGGGCTATCAAACTGAACATATTAGAAGACAGAATTATTTTCTTTCTTACAGATACGTTCAAAATCGTTACAACAAATGTGTGAACACCCTTTGAATTTCAAAAAGTATTTTGCTTTTTTTTTTATTTATCTAACTCTGAGTGATAAAATATAATTCATAATTTTATCTGTTACGTTCTTGTCTAAAATTATTATTTTTTCTTGCATGATTTGAAAAATGATAAAATTATATCAAACCCTACAAACGTGTAAGTGATACGCTCACACTGATAAAATGACATACTTGAGCACAGTACGTTTGTTGACAAATATGACTGCAAGAGGTCATTCGCCGATAGAATCATGTTTAGTTTGTTATTTGGAAATGTGTCGTAGAAATATCGAACCATACACTCAGATATTAAACAACAAATATAGTAAGATAATTAATATGTGTTGGATCGATCTCAAACAACATTTTTGGCATTCTTTAACCACTGACATTCTTTCTTTCTTGACATTCTTGACATTCTTTTATTGATATCGACATTTCTATTCTTCTATTATCTGACATTCTTTTAACAATGGCCGTTCTAATTATATAAACGTAAATACAAATTTTTCTAGTACTGTAGATGTCGATCCTTTTTATTAAATATTTTTTTAAAGGAATGGATTAAATTTTGTATACCTATCCTGAAATTATGAGCTATTATATAAATTACAAATATAGTTTGGTTCGTTGCTCTACGGTCATCTTGTTCACAATTTAGGCTAAACAGACGGGGACCTACAGTTTAACGTGGATTCCGAACCACTAACAAACATCCATGCCACGTCAGGATTTTACAAATATAGAGTAAAATCATATTTAAGTGTGTGAAGGAGTTGCTCTAGATCTTTCAAAAACTGTACTGATGTGTTTCTTGATAATACTCTTCACAGTCGTCAGAATGACTGACAGCAAACGTATTTACCTATAAATAAATTTCTACTACTGTGTCCAAAAAGTAAGACCAGTTTTCGATTTAAATTTCCTGAGCATATGGTATTTCATTTTTTTAGGTTGTTGGCACTATCCTTGATATCTGTGTGAAATTTCACATAAAAATGTTCATTAGTGTTTGAGCTACGCATGGCTTTGTGAGACGCTAAAACTGATTCCGGCGATTTTTGAAATGTCTCTTCAATCGACTCAAAACATTGTCCTTGGAGTTGTCTTTTGAATTTAGGAAATAGCCAGAAGTCGCACGATGCTAAATCAGGTGAATACGGTGGTTGTGGAACGATATGGGTTTCATTTTTGTCGAAAAAGTCACGAAGAAACAATGCAAGGACAGTGCCAACAATCTAAAAAAAAAAAAAAATGAAATGCTATATACCCGGGAAATTTAAATTGAAAATTGGTCTTACTTTTTGGACACAGTAGTATATAGAAAATTCTCTTATACAGAAGACGATGTTGAAACACCAAAATGGTACCTCTTAATAAAACTCAAAAGTGAAAACTTTTAGTGAAATCTCTCAATTTAAATTCTTAAAATTCAGTAAAGATTTTCAAAACAAATTTTTTGAAGGCTATTCAAAAATAATTGCCATTTGGTTTCCAAGAACCTATGAGTAAAGCGTCTGTCCGCAGAATAAAATGTAATTTTTGACTTTTTTAAAAAAATATTTATTGACTCACTTGTTTTTCTTAATTTTGGTTTTTTAAAAATACGAACTAGATTAAAGACCTCTTTTTAACATCAAAATAAAAACAATCGCAAATAATTTTGTGATCGTTTGTTTTTAATTTTCTTCAGAAAACAAATTTAAAATGTTTGGTTAAAAAGCTGGCAGTTTTTATTTGAAAAGGTATTAAAGTGAAAACTTGTATACTAACGAGTACATAATTGTGAATAATTGTATACATACGTGTACATAATTGTATACATATGTGTATATAATTGCATACATACTTGTACATAATTGCATACATACGCGTACATAATTGTATACATACGTGTACATAATTGTATTTATGTTTACTTCTCAAACTGTCATTAATTGGAATTTTGTAAGTATAAAATCAAAACGAATTAAGCTCACGCCATTTTTCAGAAAATACTAAATTCAAATGTATGTTTATCATTCAAAAACAAATTGAGGAAATATATTTCACAAAAATAAAATTAAATGTAATTTCCCTCTCCATCTCCCTCTCCATCCTTGCATTAATACCTTGCATTTTTTCGCCTTCATTTGAGAAAAATAAAAGTAACCTATACCAACTGATACGTTTTTTTAATTCGAAAACTTACGGAGTCTTAATTTAAAAAAAAAATATTTCAACAACAAATATGAAAGAATATAAGTTAAAATTAAAATGCGTATAAAAGAAATTTGAGGTACAAATTGAGAAAGTATATTTGACAAAAACAAGTAATATAAAAAAATAAATTTTTAAGCCTACTGTTTTTTCACTATATTGCAGAAAATCCTTCATAGTAATTTTCATTAATTTTTTTAAGTTAGAAAAAAATTCTCTCTCTCTCACAAACACACTTTCTCTCTCTCACACACACACACTTTCTCTCTCTCATACACACTTTCTCTCTCTCATACACACTTTCTCTCTCTCA